>SKCR01027310.1:0-75001 GCA_019454045.1 Zanthoxylum bungeanum | reverse complement strand
AATGTCATGGATATCGAGGAAGAGAAAGCTGAGAACATGATGTTTTACAGCCAGAATATAAGGACTATTGGAGGCCTTCAGAGACTAAGCTCGCTCCTACTGAGGTCGCCACCATCGGAAACAGGTGATTCTCCAATTTGGGTAGACCTTTGTCAAAGGTACTTGAAAAGCTGAAGAGGCAAGGACTCTTAAAACCCTCAGAGCTTAAACCACTTCCAAACCCTGTGCCACCCCACCTCGACCTAAACCTATATTGTCACTTCCATCAGAGAAAAGGCCACGACACTGACAACTGCACCCGCCTTAGGCATGAGATCCAAAACCTCATTGACACTCATAAGATACCCGACCCAGGAAAAGAACAACCCTACATACACAGAAACCCCCTACCCAACTACCACTCTGTTCCACCACCCACCTACATGATCAACTCCGGCCTGCCCGAAAGCTTTGTCCTTCAAACTCTCAACCACCAAGCTTCTTGCATGGGGATATGAGACATCAGTAGTGAAAATGAAACAGAGCAGGGGAGAGATTTCTGGGAAAACTTCTTGAGTAGTGACAAAGAGAAAGATAAATGAAAGAAAAACTATAGCAGTTGAAGAATCTGACGAGAGAAGAAGAAGCTGCAAATTATGAAGATGTTTATTTTCCTGATTTATTTTGATTGTAATCCTGCATTTATTAATCATAGAGACATTGATTTTACTTACTTGTTCGAGTCTTTTCCTGTTAGTCCTTAATAGTTAAGCATGAGTCCAATGATGAAATTGTTTGCTTTATGGTGAAATCTTAGAAACGATAAGTTCTTTATGTACTCTTATCTAATACTTTGAGTAGTTGATCTATGTTAGACTCGTAAGCACTTAATTATAGGTTTTTAGCAGTGAAAACCCGAGTAGTTGGCAAGGTGACTAGTTGAAGAAATTACAGGTCGATGAATGACCGTTTTCTTAGATGTCTATCCTCACTTGCTCGTGTTATGATGTGTGGTATGGTGGAAAATAAAAGAAAAGTCTCTAAAGAAACCACCTATAACCGATAAGCGTGAAGCTACCCATGGGCAAGTATTAGGACCACCATGAGGAGAAATGCTACCTTAAAGAGACAAAGGAAAAGAAAAAAAGAAAATCATACCATATTGAGCACATAAAAGCAATTGTAGAGCATAATTGAGATATCTAGGTTGGTTTGACCCATCGATCCCAATTTTTGAAATGAAATCATTGAGTTGGCTTACCTAGGAATCAAGCTGTAAATGAACCTTCGTGCACACACACTGTGAGTCTGGCTTAGATGATTTATTCAAAGACTTGGATTTAAGTTGCATTGAGTGTTTTGAAGGTTCTCTGGTTTCATTACTGGGCAATCTTTAATGACAATAATATGTGTAACTATTAGGACTATTTCATAGCCCGTAATATAGTATGTCGATACGGAATGCCACATCACATAGTGACGGACAATGGAGTCTAATTTCAGGGAGAATGCACATTTAGAAATCTGAGAATCAGAAGACATGATCCCAAAAGGATGAGGCCGCATTCATAAAGGCGTAATCCACCTTGACCCAGTGCAGGTAGCGAAGAGCAGAAGGTTGAGCCAGGTCTGGGGGCGACCAGTCTACCACCCCGCGGATAAGGGACACAACGGGACCTTGAGCCCTGAGACCAAAGAAAACTGAGCAATCACTATAGGAGAATTGGCGGAAAGAAACTGTAAGCGGGCCTAGGGGAGACCAAAGCTTTTATAGGCAAGAGGGCACTAAAGGCCAAGAGGATCCCTAAAGGGGTGAAGAAAACAAAAGAGCGCAAGGAAGGCCTAATCAAGGATGACATCAAGCTAATAGGACAATGAAAACCCATTGGAATAAGGAATGCATCCATGCATACACGTCACATACATAATTTTTTGTTTGTTTTCGCAGGCTTTGAAGAAAAAGAAAAAGCGGTGAAGATGAAGAACCCATCGGGAATGAGGATAAGCAACTCCTCGGGAATGAGGACGAGCAAGCCGAGAATGGCACTCCGGGAATAGAGAACAACCTCGGAATGAGTATGAGCAACTCCTTGGGAATAAGGACGAGCAAGCCGGGAATGACACTCTGGGAATGGAGAACATTCTTCGGGAATAAATCCTAGAGATCAAAGCATCTCGTAATAATGAATCCCAGGGTCGAGGCCCACATAATCAATTCAGTTCGGGAATAAAGTCCAAGGGTCGAAACACCTCGCCATTAACTCAGGAACGGTTCGGAAATGAACCATCTAAACTCAGGAACGGTTTGGAAATGAACCATCTTAACTCATGAATGTTTCGGAATGAACCATCTCAACCCAGGAACGATTTGAAAATTAACCATCTCACAATCAGGAACGGTTCAGAAATGAACCATCTCACACTCAGGAACGATTAATAAATGAACCATCTCACACTCAGGAACGATTAAGAAATGAACCATCTCACACTGAGGAACGTTCAGAAATGAACCATCTCACAATCATGAACAGTACAGAAATGAACCATCTCACACTCAGGAACGATTCGGAAATGAACCACCTCACACTCAGGAACGGTTCGGAAATGAACCACCTCACACTCAGGAACGGTTCAGAAATGAACCATCTCACACTCAGGAACGGTTCAAAAATGAACCATCTCACACTAAGGAACGGTTCGAAAATGAACCATATGACACTCAGGAATGGTTTGGGAATGAACCATCTCACACTAGGAATGGTTCGGGAATAAACCACAGAGATCGAAGCATCTCACACTACTCAGTTCGGGAATAAGTCCTAGAGATCGAAGTATCTCGCAAGGATGAAGCCTAGGGGTCAAAGAAAATCGCCATCCAATCAGCTCAGTTCGGTAATGAATCCTAGAGATTGCAGCATCTCACAGGGATGAACCCCAGAGGTCACAACACCTCGCCATCAAATCAACTTAGTTCGGTAATGAATCCTAGAGATCGAAGCATTTGGCAAGGATGAACCCAAGGGTCACAGAACCTCCCAATCAAATCAACTTAGTTCGGTAATTAATCCTAGAGATCGAAGCATCTCGCCGGGATGAACCCAGAGATCGAAGCATCTCGCAAAAGTAGTAAAATAATAGGTAAGTCCGGCAACGGCCGACAAACTAGGTAAGTAAAAATGCATGCATGACATCGATAAGGTTGTCATTGTCACACACTGCACAAGCCCCATAAAAGTGGGGGTGACTGTAGACACTATATTTTTTTGCATAAGCCCGATGATGAGCCTCGTATGGAGGCACTACCTAAAAAGTTACGGAAGTCGTTAGAAACGAATGCCGGAAGGAAGGAAAATCTCCAAAACTAGCACATTATCATATTCAAACCCACTAGCCAGCCTCAGATCGCTCAGTCAGTTTCTGTTTCAAACCTTAGCCTCGGCCCAAAAACCCTTGCAACCATTGAAAGCCCATACAATCCATTCACGCCAATACCACACAAAGCCCACACGCCCAAGCCTTCCCAAATAGCTAAAATCACATGCAAAACACATGCCAAAATCCCCTTAAATCACTTTCTAATTTAACAAGATTTCAATTCCCATGCAAAACACATGTGCCAATCAATCCCTCAAATCACCTTCCAATTTAAAAAGAGATTGTGAATATCCTCCTAACCAAATTACAAAAATTCTTCCCAAAATATATCTCCCAAATTTATTTTATTTGTTTCCTTGATTGAAGATCCATTGAAAACATTATAAAAAGAAGACTTGACCAAACTTAGGCTACCTCTTTCTTATTCTCTCACACGGCAACAACAACCACTAAACAAAAGCCCTTGAACAAAACCAGCATGCCCACCATCAAACCAACAAATACCCAAAACCAAGACGGCCAACGCACAAGAAACCAAAAACAGTTCCTCACACCTAGGCTGACACACGGCAATAGTCACAAACAAAACACATAGGCCACACACACGGCAAACACACACACACGGCAAAACACACAAACATAACAAACATCCCATTACCAAAACCAATAACCATCAACAAAGACCCTTCAAACCACCGAAACGATCGCCAAAACCGACACCAAAATAGTAGTTCAAACCAATGAAATAGCCCCCCAAAATAGACACCAAAACATCAGTTCAAACCACCGAAATAGCCTCTAAAACCGACACTAAAATAGCATTTTAAATCACCAAAACAGCCCCAAAAAACGACACCAAAACATCAGCCAAAAACCCCAAAAAATAGCAGCAAAAAAACATCAAGACAACAGACAGAAAACAGCAAAACAGTGGCAGCAGAAACACTGAAATAGTGAGCAAAAATAGTGAATCATCAAACCAGAAAAACATCAAGCTTTAATCCTTCCGGCGACGGCCTAACGCACTTCCGTGAAAGCAACTTAAAAGGTAAGACCTGAGGGCACCCTTTACTATATTTATCTTGTAGTTCCAGACACGACATGTCTTGCTGGACGTGAAATACGTCCAGCCGGGTATACGAAGTCCTAGACGGTAAAATTTCTGGTCACATCTTTCTTTGACGTTCCGTTATTTATCTTTTTTGTTATTTATTTACTCATCGTTATTTTACGATTTCGCATTTAGTTTATTATTTATTTTGATTTCGCCTTATTTTGTTTATTCATGTTGTTCATTATCCGCATATGCTTTATTTTATTATTTTGTTATTTACATCGTATTAATGTCTATGTGTGTTATTATCCCTTGCGGTATATCGAATGGAAACCCAGACATAAATTCCGTACGTGAATTTGTATGGACGGTAGTGTGGTTTGTACTTGAGGTATAACTCCACGTACCTCTCGGGAAATATTCATACAACCGTGATTAACTCCCTTTTCTTTACTAATTATTTATTGACGCTTTATTTTCTTTTGATTATTATGATTCTTGTTATCGTACCTTGTATTTCTTAATTTAATTTGCTCTTATTTATATTCATGTTTATGGGTGTGTAAATTTGTGTGTTTATTTGAATTATCTTGCATGAACTGCATAAGACTTAGCTATACTATTGTGTGAACCCGTCCATTATACTGGCATAAGTAAGGGACCATTCCTAACCCAACGGTTTGAGGTCTTCCCTTACGAGGGGTGAGTGCGGCCTTAAATCTTTTCCCAGTTCACACTGGGTTGCGACTCATTTATTCTCCGGTTTAGTCCCCCACGGGCTACTCCGTACTCTTTACGGGCTACGAGCCCAACAGTGTCGTGGTCGCTGAGTATCATAGGCATAGCGGTAATCCCCACTTCGCTCCTACAATATGCTTTCACACTTTGCCTCATTCATATATCATTTCAAATGATAAGGATGTCATCTACATAGAAGATTAGAAAACTATCATGTTTCTACTCACTTTCTTATAAACACAAGGTTCTTTCTCATTCTTGATGAATCCAAATAATCTAATTATCTCATCAATATGACGATTCCAGCTTCGGGAATCCTGTTTAAGTCCATAAATAGACTTTTGGAGCTTACAAACTAAGTTTGAAATCTCACTTGATACGAAACCATTTGGTTATTCCATATAGATATCCTTATCAAAGAATCCATTTAAGAAAGTGGTTTTCACATTCATATGCCATATCTCATAGTCGTGATATGCAGCAATGGCTAAAAGAATCCTAATAGATTTTAGCGTGGCTATTAGTGAAAAAATTTCATCATAGTCAATCTCAGGACGTTGAGTGTAACCTTTTACTACCAGTCGGGCCTTAAGGTTTCCATATTTCCATCGGGTCTTCGCATCTTTTTATAAACCTTTATAACTTATATGTTTAACTCATTCAGAAAGTTCAACTAAGTTCTAGACTTGATTGTCATGCATATAATCCATCTCAGATTTCATGGCTTTTTTGCCATTTTCCCGAATCAATATCCAATATCGCTTGTTTATACGTAGCCAGATCTGTTTCTTCCAAGAGGAAAACATCAAGGCTCACATCAGATGTTAAAAATAATCTCTCAGAAGTCCTTGATATTCTATTCGACTTACGTAGAATCTGTGTTGTTGATCATTCACCTAGTTGGATCTCTGGTTCCATCTCAATTCCTTACTATTGAGATTAAACTCATCAAGTTCAATCTTTCTACAATTCTCACTTTCTCTCAAAAATTCATTTTCAAGAAAAGGGGCAAAACGAACAATAAATACATTTCGTTGCTCAGAATAATAGAATTGATATCTTATGGAATTTTCAAGATATCCAATGAACCCTATTTTATACCCTCTGGGTGCTAGTTTATTCCGCTGCGCAACTCTAACATTTGCAGGACAACCTAAATCTTTAAATATCTAAGACTTGGATTTCTACCGAACCATATATGATAGGGAGTCGTAGAAACAATTTTTGATGGAACCTTATTAAGTATGTGGGCAGCAGTAAGTAAAGCGTAATACTAAAGGTAATAATGAAGATATGTGTAAATCATCATGTATCGCACCATATCTAATAAAGTACGATTTCTACGCTCAGACATATTATTATGTTGAGGTGTTCCTGGTGGTCTATATTGGGCAAGAATTCAATTCTCCCTTAAATAACTTCTGAATTCTTCCTCATGTATTCACCTCCTCAATCTGGTATAAGGCATTTGATGAATTTACTAGTTTATTTTTCTACTTTGTTTCAGAATATTTTGAACTTGTCAAATGTTCCGATTTATGTCTCATCAAATAGACATATCCATATCTAGACTTATTATCCGTGAAAGTCATGAAGCATGTTGAACCATCATGAGCGGCATGATTTAATGGACCACACATATCACTGTGTATTAGCATTTGGTACCTTTATGTACTATCTCAAAAAATCTGGAACCATCGATCCTAAAATATAGGATTTCACCCTAAGGTTATCATCCTTACATTTTCAAGAACTTTTCGCTCTTCATGAGTGGAGTCAGGATCGATTTCAACAGGAAATGGATTGATAGTTACATAGCTTTAATTTTCAAACTCCAAGACAAGATAGATGTTCATTTCCCACTCAATGTATTTCTCGACTCCTTTTAGTTTATTAGAATCCAAAAGTCGCATCAATGGATTTGCGGCAGCCATCTACAAGATAATATTTTAAATAGTAACAGAATATTTCTCATTTAAGAAATAATAACACTAATTGATTATGAGATTTTAAATCTATTACTGTCTTCCAACTACTTTACGTAATTATGTAATCTCCCTTAACGGAAAAATAGAAATTTGACTATCAAAATTTCATAACGGGAAGTGGATTCCATGATATTTACTCCAGCCTCATATTAATGACGATCTTGGCCTTTATAAACTCATTAGGTAGACCTCCAAAGCCAATTACATTCATGTGACTCCTAGTTTGGTCCTGAACCATTTATTATCCTCACACTAATGACGATATCAGATTAAGATGTAATCTAGGTGTATACTTATCAATGTGCACTAATGAGCTTCGTATGTACACCCACACAATAATGACGGTATTGGGTGATTGCGTTAACTCATCACACTACATCATATATTTTACGAGCACTTATGCCCTCACACTAATGATGATCTTGGGCATAAGTAGTAAGAACTCATTCATCTTCGTATTGACAAGATGAACCTTCTAATAATGCTCCAACAATACTATTACTTAAAATAAAGTAATCACATAAACATGGGAGATTTATGACAATCAAGTCATTAACATTATTAAGTCAAAATTTTAATTTAAAACATGCAATACATATCCAATATGTCTTATGCATAATTAAATTAAAATATAGAGGCATAGATTCAATTACATGTCAAACATGCAACATGTGTTGTATGGTTAAGCCAGGCTCTGATACCATTTTGTTGGGACAGATGTGGAACCCCTAGGGTCGAAACAGTGTCATGTGTAGCAGAAGTGGGTCTAACCCATGGATATATAACATTGGTGTATTTTAAATATTTTATGTAAAATTACATGATGTTTCAAGTCCGTAGGATAAAACAATGACCAAAACGGAGTCTGGAAACACCGAAATGGAGAAAATGAAGTTCCAGTATGTATCAACTATGAGCGTCGCGATGCGGAAGCTTGGGCGTCGAGACGCTCCAAAGTACGAGAGCAACTGTGAGAGCTGAACATCTCGGCGTTGCGACGTGAAAGGGTGTGTATCGCGATGCTTCTAGGTCTGATGCTGGGTGTCGCGACATTGAGAGGTCAGAGTCGCGACGCTGCCCTAGGCAGTGAGCATTTTTCTACTTCAAACCAATACTAAACACTTCCAGTTTTCTCCTAATACTTTAAATGCACCAAAAATCCAATTTTAGCATCATAATCACCATCAACACATGTTATACAACTAGCATATATGTATTCTAATTACTTATATACATTTGTTTGAATCAAAACACAAACTAATTTAGAATCCCACTATGAAATGTCTCATGAACAATTCTAGTTCACCCAAAGATGGTCAAGTGATTCTAGAATGGTAGCCATAGCTCTAAGCTTTAATCTAGAGTTCCAAACTCTTATTAATTGTTCAATGTACAACATGGACATCTTTGACCTAATTAACAATCATATTTTGTTTATACTTTCAAAGCATTATAACACAATTTATTAGCTTTATTTCAACTTTAAGCTATGTAATCATGCAACCAATACATAGTTCATCATTATATATCTCACTCATTGAAACTCACTAATGAAAAACATAGCTTATGAGAAGATCAAACATTACATAGTAAGCTTGATACAAAGATCCAATCTCCTTCTCCTTGTTGAAATGGTTGGAGAACTTCCAAGGTTTGCAAGCTTGACTCCAAGATCCAATCTTGATTCCAATGCTAGCAAGCTTTACTCCAAGATCCAATCTTGATTTCTCCTATATGAAATATTGTAGAGATCTCACAAAGCTTCTCTAAACACATCTCTAACGTAGGCTAATTTCTCCAAGAATTACTTGTATTTAGCTTCCTCGAGCTTACTATTTATAGCAAAACTTAGGCAAGTTTAATTAATAAAAGTACTAATCAACTTTTATGTGGGCTTAATCTAATTTGTCCAAATATGTATAATCAGGTGTGACTAATCACCTTTGTCCACCACTTTCATTTAATCTAATTAAATCAAGATAATGTTTAATTACTGGATTAGTTACATGTCTTCCACTTTGATTTAATCCAAATAAATGAAGCCAAAAACACCTATAATTACATATTTGGATTTATTAAAATACCCTCAAATGGTAGAGATATTTATAAATTTATAATTAAGCCATTGTGTAATTATCGAATTAATCCAATTAATCCAAAGTAAATAATCAATGTTATCCAATAACACTTGATTATCTTAGTTGATAATTATAATATCAAATATTATCTTTTATCAAAATTAATCGGCTACTCAAGTGATCAACGAGTAGACTTCATACTGGGACTCTCTAAGTTCGGACACGTTCGTCATATAAGCCTAGCCAATATGTACTCAATTAGGCCACCTCTGAATTCACGAAACGAATGACTTTTCTGAACTATACAAGTCAAGGTCATCACATATGTTTATCAATCCTCCGTCGTAGGCTATCTGAGTTGTGTTTAGGAAACACAAAATACACCGTCAAGTTTCCAAGCCGCACATCTCATGTTGACATGTCCATGATTCATTATAACTAATGTGATCCACCCTAAGTAATCATCTTTGGCCAAAGTCTTAAGAATCGTGACTTACTCACATGGATACCTAAACCTCTTATGGTACACATACGGGCCAACAGATCCTATCTTGATACGCACTTGATTAACGAGTGTATCGGTCCACACCCAATGAACATATAGAGGCCAAACCATGAAAGGTTTCTGACATACATGGCATCAAAGTGTGGAGGATCTCACACAAATCAATGCTATCCTATAGTCAAATGATCACATATGCTAATCGAATCGAGGAGATTCCTATTGACGGTGGTTTGTACTTCCAACTATTAGGAATCACCTGTGAGTCATTCAATATTGGGTCTAACCAATACCCACACGTCTATATGAGCTTCCAAAGCTCATGGTACATCGGGTTAAACCATCGAAAATCCAATTCCAATATACGACATGTGATAGTCTTCTAGGTTATATGAATTCGACCGTATTCCAAAACCAACGACAAGGAATATTTACTTTAAGAATAAGTTACAATAGTAATACTTATCCCAATGTCGGACCACCTAGTGTCCAATATTACTACATGACAATTCTAAGGTTGATGGCATTCTTAGCATATTTATATATAATGACAATACCATTAATAAGGTATGAAATGAAAATATAGTTATTCTATTAATAAATAATAAAATATACAATATATTATTCAGATTGACGCTCCAAACACCAACTCCAACAGAGCCGACATCACGAGCTGGTGTGTCAATAGATTCAAAAACCTATATAAAGGGGTTAAAGATTCATATTTAAGGGTTAGCAATTTCGATATTTCACAACTTGTAAAAGATAACTTAAAGCTGAGTGATAGAGATAGAGAGCAGATCGGTTTGACCCGAGCTAGTAATAAAAATTCCATTCTTTATTCTTTTGGAGGTAGGTTGGAGCCGCTCTCTGCCGAATCACTTTAAACCTTTGTTTTTCTCTGTGATTTTTTGTTTGCTTGCCAAGTTTGCTTTTGGTTCCTAACTAACCACACAAATTCATTACTTGATGGAGGTTTGTTGAAGGAGTAGATTTTCCCAAATCACCCATGCAATGAAAAATAACCGTCAATAGTTGGCGCCATCTGTGGTCAGAAGTGTCTCATCGAGTCCATATTATGTTTGTTGGCATAGGTCAATTTTCTCTCCCCATGGTTATGTTTGAATGACACAATGATTTTCAGCCCCAAGGAACTCTGAAGCCCGAAGAGAGGTATATATGGTTTACGTAGCAGATGGCCTAAGGCCCTTTATAGAATGAGGGGTAAGACTAAAGGTCCGAGTCCGAGCCCAAAATATAGATGGATGTCTAAGTGAATGACTAGTTGAGGAGTATATATTAGGATATTGACCCGACCTGGTAAGAATGTATCAGAACCGATTGAACTTGAGCATTTATGAAGATGGATCTGACGTGGTCTATGACTACTGACTTGACTTGGTAAAGAAGTGAGAAAGATGGTCCAACACAATTCACCTCGGCATGCCGACCTGATGTTCGAGGGTAGGGTTACAATATCTTATACTTGTATATGAATGACGTGAGCCTACATGGGAGTTTGAGCCTCTAGAAGGCTGATACGATAGGAGCACAATAGAGGATTATCTCCTGACACACGTAACAGTGTGAGAGTGGTTGAAATGCAGACTGTCACATGGGCAAATGTGTAGCAGATGGTAAATGTGAGAATGATGGGTTTTTAGATGGCAGAGGGTGGTTGTGTCAGACGCCCAGAGCCACCATTTATAGAGTAGTTGGGGAAAGAAGTATGGGCGATAGTGACGGGCTGACGTGAGCTGACGTCACGAGTCGGTGTGTCAATAGGTTTAGAAGCCTATATAAAGAGGTTGAAGATTCAGATGTAAGGGTTAGTAATTTTGATATTTCACAACTTGTAAAAGAGCACTTAAAGTTGAGTGATAGAGAGAGCAGGTCGGTTTGACCCGAGCTAGTAATACAAATTCACTTATTTGTTCCCATGGACGTAGGTTGAAGCCACTCTCCACCGAACCATGTTAAACCTTTTCTTTCTCTGTGATTTTCTTTTTGATTACCAAGTTTGCTTTTGGTTCCCAATTAACCAATAAAATTCACTGCTTGGGGGAGGTTTGTTCGAGGAGTATATTTTCCCAAATCACCCATGGAACGAAAAATAATCGTCAATAATCTTATCTGGGTAGGGAATTCTCTAATATTTATAACATATGTAAAGACATAATTTATACGGAAATGTCCCTTAAAATAAAATAATATAATCCGTTAATAAGAAATGACATAACTTTTAAAGTGAAAGGTTTCTTGGAGTGGTATAACCCTTAAAGGATTACATCATTTAAGTTAAAGATGTCTTTACAAAGACAATCGTGTATGTCTATAAATAGGGTCATTGGGTTCTAATTTTTCATTGATTCAATTCTTTCATTAGTCTTTCTACATTAAAAGGTAAAAAAATGTCTAGTTTAGAGGGTTTCCATCATTTTCAAATTCGTATTCTTGAAGAAAGAAGTGTCCATTTTCACAAGAAGTAACTAAGTATAATGGGAGAACATTAACTAAGAGATCCGTAAAGAGCATTGAGGCAGGGCTAATAAGTTATTAAGAACAAAGACTACTCGACTTGGTTTTGAGACATTCATATTCTACAGAATAATCTTAAGGTTTTTCTAAGTGTTTAAGTTTGTGTTGTATATTTTGTTATTTATTAACTTCATTGAAATATGCATGTTAAAAGTGATTAACAATACAACTTTCCTGACAATCTTAAGAACTTATTAACATATATGTGTTATTTATTCTAGTTTATGCATGATTTATTCATCTTATGCTATGAAAATACGTTCTGAACATGAAATTTACGTAAGGGCGTTTGAACAATCATAAAACGCATAAGAAACACACAGTGTTTCGTATTTTCGTTAGAACGCGGTGATGAATGTCTCTCAAATACGAGCTATCTAGAAGGATTCATTCGAACGTGTTAGCAAACACTACACGAATGTGAACTCTCTGGAAAGATTCATTCGAATGGTTGAATGAATAAATACTAACGCAATTCGTACTTGGAATATTTCAAACTTGATTTAATTTTGGTAAAATAACATAAATGATTTATTTTGCATAAATTTATAGATTTAGACCAATCAAGTATCTAGTTAATTGTCACATGTTATACACATGTTTTAATTATGAAATTTGTTAATATAGACATAAGTTGAATATATGCATAGTATAATATTTGTAGGAACCACTTTCCTAGCGCAGCGGAACACGTTAGCACCCGAGATCAGACTAGAAATTTTTTTTCTGCCTTTTTCTCCTTAAGGTCGAATCTGACCATCTCTCCCACTGAAATTATGCTTATGTTTTTAACAAAATTTCAACCTCGGAACAGCGGCACATAACTTGAATATTTTGGACCCGAAATGCGCCCAGCTCACTGACCAAATCAGCCCCTGTGTTTTGGGTTTAATTTTTCAGTTAAAAATAGCCCCAACACAGTCCTAAAATACCCCTATATGTTCCCAAAAATTTTGGATCAAAAGAAATTCGAACTGAGCCCTGTTGCATTCTTTTTAGTGGCGGCAGTGAGCAAAAACTGCTCACTGCCGTGTGATATGTGGATTAGAACAAGATGTTGAATTTGGTTCGATACCAAATAACATTCCGTGCTATATCTCGTCACCAACAGAAAATAGGGTGGGCTATACTTACTATCTTATCTCTAAACACTTTAGAAATTAAGGTGTCATACAAAGGTTTCCTCTTGTTTTCTTTTTCAACACTTGAGAGAATGCTTAGAACAAAGAGAATGTGGCTAGGGTTAGAATGACTTAGGTTAGGGAAAATAAGAAACACTTTTTTCTTTTTATACCTAGAGTTATTAATTTCAAAAATCAAATAAACCTTTGTCCTCCCTACTAGGTAATAATCGACCATGCTAGGCTTTTTTCAACAAAATTTTGTAATATATCATTTACTTTCCATAAAGACAAAGATGTTACAAAATAAATATATTCTCACCTTTTAAAAAAGGTGTAACTACCAAACCAATTCAAGGGTTTCCAAAACCCATATTTGGAAATTCCAAATTTAACTTTTATTAAATTATATATAATAGAATTTAATAACTTATAATAAATAATTATCTCATAATCATTTATAAAAAAAAAACCATATATTAAACTTTAATATATAGTTTCAAGTGTGACAAAATAATATTATTAATCATATTAATAATATATATTATACATATGTGAGTATATAATTGGACTATCCAATTAAATTTAATCTGCTACAGTATATCGAGCTAGCATTGGGACCAAATGGACCTATGATTTCGAGCTCCAATAATCCCAGAATATTAATTAAACTCTTAATTAATTATTCTGAATTATTAACTCCAGGTTATTCCACTAAAAACCCGAAGATGCACTCTCGTTGCCGCATATAGATAAATTAAGCCGAACCACGTTGGCGTCCATCGATATAGTCATTACATACAGATTGGCCCATCACGAGTATCTCATAATTAGAGTCGGGTCATAATATCCGTTATACCCCTATAATTATTTTTACCTTAAGTACCATTGATTCTCTAATGAATGATTTACTTATAACCATTATGAATGTTAATTTTTCTATTCGTAATAGAAAGACTCGAGCGCTCTAACCGTTCAAGTACCGAATCAACCTTTAAGGAAAATACTCATCTACTTCTCGCAAGAAGGAGTGAACTCCATATTTGTGTAAAACGTCTCCAGCTAGACACTAAACCATGTCCCCAAAGTACGTAGCTATTGGTCGGGATTGCTACATCAACCTCAACTTTGTAAATCAAAGGACATAGCCTGCCATGCAGGAGTTCGTAGTACACTCAGGATGAAGATCAATCCATATATGACCATCTAGTAGATCAAAATGAATTTCTTTATTTAACGGATATTATAAGAAACTTATTTCTATCTAGGTCCAGTCCTATATGATCACATCATATAAGGTGTCTTCATTCTCATGTCTCCACATGGATGTTCTCGGATCAAGGTCACCAAACAAATATATAATAGACCATAACTATAGATAAACCACAAACAAGTATCCTATTTGTTTCCTCTCTATGGACTATTTTAGATTACTAACTTCAGACTTAAATCTTCTTGTGTATGACAATCATACACTAAATCTGAAGGCATATGAGTAATCTAGGGTAAACAAGATAATTTACAATATGCGATATTAAACAAAAACTTTGATAAATGAATAATACATCACTTTATTTCATAAAATATAATTCTGTTTACATTACATGAAGCTCTAGGTCATATATCCAAAAAATATTAACTTACTAAAAATCAAATACTGAAAATTTGTAAACTTGGTAGTATAGATTTGAGTTAATATTAGTATGTTCAATTATCACATGCATGCATCTAGTTTACTATGTGATACAGTTGCAAATTTTTAATCTTGTTCATTATTTGATGCATACTTGGTTGAGAATTAAAAGTGTATCACGAAGACTTAGTATGAATTATACACAAGTAATTCCTTCCCAGCTTGACTGAATTAATATTTAAATAATTATTATACTTGTACTTAAGAATTGAAGTGTAACATCAAGAAGGAATTTGGACTCAGATTAACTCACTTGAGGAAAAAATTTCTGAAGAAAATTTTCACTCAATTTTCTTTCACTTTCTCTTTTTTCAATCTCATTGAAAATGTGATAGTGGCTAAGGTTAGTGTTTACAAGAGAAACACTTTATATTTATATCTAGGGTTTATGTTAAAATAGTATTTGTACAAAATTAACCCTAACCTTAATATAAATATTAATATTCGGCCAATGGCCTTTTTGTCACAATAAAATTATTAATTTCAAAAATTAAATATTATATCAAATATCATTTAATTTGAAATTAAAATTTAAAATGTAACTTATATCATGATATAAATTACATATTTGATTTTGATTTAAATCAAATTTAATTTAAAAATCAAATCTTAAATTAAATAATTATCTAATAATCATTAATATAAAAACTATATATTCAACATTTTAATATATAATTATAAAGTGTGACATTATAGAATTATTAATCAAATGAATAATTATGTCATTAAATAATTCTCAATTATTTAATTTTTTCACGTGAGTTCATAATTAGACTATCCAATTATTTCATGGATTTCTATAGTGTAACGAGCTAACACGGGATCAAATGGACCTATATTTCCGAGCTCACATAATCCCAATGTTAGTGTCCTAGACATGCCAAGGATCTCTAAACAATGATTTGTGTGTGAATAAATCAAAATAAGTTGTGGAATACTTACAATGATCAGCTTATAATTTTCGAAAAATCCTTTGAATGTAGAAGCTCCAAGCTTGAATATGAGTTCCAAACTTTCAGGTGAGTTTCCCTAACACCTTAATTTGACTCTTTTAAGTGCTAGCTTGAACAAAAATTGAAGCAAAATTTGCCCTCCAATAGAAGCAAAGTCACGCCCAAAATGAGAGAGAAAAGAGATAATGAATAGTTCCAAACATATCCAAAAGTGTGTTGACTTGGTAGGTGTGATGTGTAATAAATCCAATTTACTTTTTGCCAACTACTTACATCACAAATAGTGACAAGTGATGTAAGTCATGGGTCCACCATTTAATTCCAAATCTAGTTGGCTTACACAACACGACTTTGGGCCCGAGTTCGTTTTGTCCGATTAAACGAATTTTCCATCGCTTACAAATTAAATCCAATTTAATTAAATAATTATGCCTAGCAAAATTATTGTGAAAGTTGCTTACGAATTAATTCCAAATTAATTCGTTCGCTTGAATAAAAATCCAATTTTAATTTCGTATTGAAATCCAATTTCAATTAATATATCTGATATATTATTTTAGCCCAAATAAATAAATTAAATAGAAAAATCCAATTTAACTATTAAATTTATTTAATAGATTAATTACAAATTAATCGCGTTCTCTCTTCTAGATGAATTTAATCCGAGATAAATTCTTGCCGTAATTAATCCCATATTAATTTTCTCTCTCATAATTAACCCCAGATTAATTCTGTTCGAGTCAAATGTCATCGGTGAATCTTTGGGAAGTGACCCAAGAGATCCCTGAATATCTTGGTAGTAAATACGGTTGTCGGACTATCCGACACGTGCGTACCCCGTACCACGTTCTCACCAATTTACAAGACATGGTTGACTTATAGTAAAGCATCATGCCTACCAAATTCTCCAGAAATATTCAACGAAGAATATATAATATGTATCAGGCGTAGTATACAATGTATTATATAATACGATCCAGTATCATATGTCACATGCTAGGCCTAGGGCTGGAATTCTGTCTGCCCAGTACGAAGCATATATCGGATCACTAGCAACTAGTCTCTGTAATCGGATAATCATGACCTAATCATATTATCCCGATAGCTGCAGTATTTAAGAGTACTAGTTCCGGATCCCTGTGTGATCATCATCTCCATATGACTGAAGTGATAATCCCATCTTTACATCACACCCAATAAACTATGATTCTTAGTAAACCCAGAAGAGGCGTACACAGAACCTGTTAAAGCTCCGGACGACCAAAACCAAAGTATACTGATTGTCGTAAGTATTAGCGATGTAAGTCTCAAGTTAAGACTACTTACACCTACCCTGATTCGGATTCCAATAGACACATAGTCATAATACCAATGGGACTCCGAGGGGTCTATCCAGAGCGAAGCTGTTCCCGGTCCAACGGCTAACATAACCTCCTATCACACTTGTATAAGTATCCAATACTTAAATATATGAGAACTATGCCGTTAAGCTTCCATTACGCGCACAAGTGTAATACTAGTCTATTCCGCATTATCGATGTCCAGTCTCGAGAACACTACGACTATGGATATTTAATGATTAAACCTTTCGTGGATTAATACTGTCTCATATCTTATTAATCTAGTACTAATCATATGGACTTTTATAATTTATATATCCAAGTAATCCAATTACAAAATGATAAAAGAGCAATTTCCTTTGTCACACAGTTAATTTGTACAAAAACACCATGTCTTTTACAAATATTGATGCTATGGGTCATAATTGTTTAACAATCTCCCACTTGGCTCATAGCCAATCACTCAAGTGTCCAACACCTGAACTATGTACAGGTCGCTCAAACGTTTGATGAGATATAGCTTTCGTCAGTGGATCTGCAAGGTTATCATCTGGAACGATCTTTTCGATCTTGACATCGCCACAATGTATGATATCACGAATCAGATGAAACCGTCGAAGTACATACTTGGATCATTGATGAGACCGTGGTTCCTTAGCCTGTGCTGTAGCCCAGCTCAGCTGCTAACAAAACTAATCATAATCCAATTAGGAATTTATAAATCCAAAATGCTTCTTTTGTTGCCTCAGCTGCAACAATGTATTCCGATTTTGTTGTTGAATCGGCAACAGTATCTTGCTAGGAAGATTTCCAACTCACTGTTCTATTATTCAAATAAAATATGTACCCTGATTGCGACTTACAGTCGTCTTTATCGGTTTGGAAACTTACATCGGTGAACCCAGTCACCTCAAGTTCTCCATCTGTATAGACTAAGTTAGCATCCTTAGTTCATCTAAGATACTCAAAGATGTTCTTTACATCAATCCAGTGACCATCACCTAGATCAGCCTGACTATGACTGCAAATGCTCAAAGCATATGAGACACCAGGTCGCGTACATATGATGGCATACATTATCGATCTGACTGCTTAAACGAATGGGATCTGATTCATTGAATCTCTCTCATCTTGAGTTTTATGACACATGTCCTTTGATAGAGAGACGTCATGTGACACCGGAAGCAGCCCATTCTGAGACTGATTAATGTTGAATCTCTTCAACATTGTCAATATACGAGTTCTCGGAGAGTGCCAACAACTTTTAGAACTATCCTAGTAGATCCTTATTCCTAGAATAAAGGTTGCCTCTCCCAAGTCTTTCATGGAGAATTTTAATGAAAGCCAAGCTTTCACCGATTGTAGCATGTGAATGTCATTGCTAAGAAGCAATGGATCATCAACATATAGGACAATGAATGTCAGTGCGCGCCCACTAACCTTCTTATATACACAAGAATCATCTTCATTTTGAATGAAACCATATTGTAATATGATCTCATCAAAACATTGGTTCCAAGAACGCAATGCTTGCTTCAATCCATAATGGATCGATTTTACTTGAAAACCTTGTTTTTATTATTAACATCTGCTGTACATATCAAAATATCATCTTTATATACAAAACACCCAGTGTTTCTGAATACAAAGGTATACCCGTATCGGGTTAAACAATATACATAGATGATGCTTCTAGTCAAACTAGGTACAAAATAACAGTCACCTAATGTAATTACATGCCCCAATGGCAGATACAAAACATAGGTCGCAACGGCCAAAACAACGACTCTCATCCCGTTTCCGACTCGTAGGTCGATCTCACCTGAAGCCAGTCTCCTGTTAATCAGTAGATCCTGCACATCAGTACATATGTGAGTACCATATCCAAAATCAAAAATCTAATTTTTAAAACCAGTAGTGGACATGTTTATAACAAACATACCTGAAGCCGGAGCCTTGCCCGTCTTCACTTCCTTCAACTCCTCCTTGTACTCATGGTAGTCACGCTTCCAGTGACCCCGTTTGCTACAATGTAGGCAGACGTCTTGGGATATGTCCTTAGTCTTCCCAGCAGACTTTGATGATTTGGCCTTGCTCTTTTTCTTCACTCCTCCAGAAGCCTTCGGCCAAGCCTTGGCATTCTGAGATGTCGAAGTAAGATGTGCCTCACACTTCTTGCCTTTCAGAAGCTCTGTCTCTGCTTCTTTCAGCATCGCAATTAACTCTTCAATAGTTTTTTCTTGGTTCATCATATTGTAGTTCACGATGAACCCGCCCTAGCATTCGGGCAGAGACTGTAAGATCAAATCTATAGAAGTCTCACCCTCGAAGGTTATGCCCAGCTGACCTAGTTGTTCGATGTCAGCAATCATCTGTGACACATAGTGCTCGACAGATGTACCCTCTGACATACTTGAGTGAAAGAGCTTATTTTACAATTCATACTTCTGTGATCTAAGGTTAGATCTGTGAAGATCCTTCAATTTCAACATCATACTATAAGGATCCAATCCTTTGTTCTGACGACGAAACTGAGGAGTCATTGCGGCAAACATGAAGGATTGAGCACTAAATTTATCATCACGATGAGTCTTCCAAAGCTCATGCTCTACTATTTGCTCAACTCCGGACTCAGGCCCGAGAGGGTCTCTATGACATAGAGTAAATTCTCAGCCCCCATGCCTATCCTGAGGTTCATCTCCTAATCTGGAAAATTGGAGCCGTTAAAGACATTATCGCCATGATGATGTCCCTAACGCTAATCTTTCCAGCCATCTTGATTGCAATAGTCCAACTATCCAATCAATGATTTCGGGTACACTCAAATGTAATGGTTTCTATAGTCCAACTATATAACCAACAACAAGTGGAGTAGCATCTTCTACAGTCTAACTGTTCAAAGAAATAATATTCAATATTAGTCCAACTAATATATTTATAACGACGATAAATAATTAAAAAATCGCGTATTAGCAAGTATTAAACGAAATTGCAAATTTAATACTGGCCTCCCACTATTTTTCGACGAGCCTCTAACCCTCTGTGGAGTACTCGGGAAACCCAGTTTCCTAGTGGGCTAGTATAGGATCCCGTTAAATAACGCACAACCTTGACTTTGGCCAACAAGCTGTATGAAACTTAACTAGGTAGATCTCTAAGATCAATTGGATCCCATCCAATTTCTAGATCCGGAAGGTGGACCTCCAAGTCCAAAACATATATCCAAGATATTTCCTAACCTTTTCCTCTGAATCAACTAAGCCTTGGCTTTGGCTCAACAAGCTTAATGATTCCAGTTAAGCGTGACCCATTGACAGTGGGAAAACTTCATAATCCACGTCGATGTACAGAAGTGACATTGACTTTGGTCAACAAGTCACAACTGTCCAAGACATGCGATATGTAACAAAGATTTTGTGGTTCAAACACATCCGCGATGGACAATGATCTTGACTTTGGCCAACAAATCAAAGTCAATCTTGTATCTTGAGAGAGAACCACTCATTGGAAGGAAAATGCTTAATATTAAAGTGAGGGTTTTCGCGTAAATTGGCAACCAATTTATTATCTTTGATTAGGTCTCATCATACACCCTTAAACATGCATTCTTAAAGCATAATAAAATGCTATAAAATAATAAAGATATGCGGATGGATATATAATACAATTTGTTCCTAGAACAAATCACTCTCTTTCCTGTCTCCCGCTAGCACTTTACATTATTCTACCCAATTATATAATACATAAAGAAACCTCATTTGCATTGAGGGGAATTGGTGAGAAGAGAAATACAATGAGATAAGGAGGTGAAAGGCTGGACACGCAGGTCCAATTTAATAAATTCCAAATTTACAACAATTTCCAAAATTGCCCCCACCCATCTAATATTCATCCGATATACATTATTCATACAAATACATCCAAGTATTCACACAAAACATGCTGTCAATCAATCTAATCCAATTAATTAATCTTTGATTAATGACCATCCAATGTTCATACAACGATTTGATTTGTGCGAGTCCAACTCGTTTAAGAATAAATACTCAAAGTACGTATTCTTGAATTATATCGAACTACAATTCTTAAATCCAATTTAAATTGTATCCAATACTAATTCATATTTAATTTCAAATTAAATAATTACACTTTTAATAGTACCTTTTAGACTTGGATTCCAAATCCAATCTAAATGGGTCTCAAAGGCCCAATTAGCATCCAATGCATATTCAATTAAAGTCCAATTGGCTTTCAATTAATTCTTTAGGCATGGGTTTTGGCCATAATGGATCAAACCTAAAATGCCAAGGCCCAATTAGGAATCACCCTATGCCAAAAATCAATTTAGGACCATTAGACCCAATTAAATTATTAAAGGCCAATAGTCATATTTGGACTTTATGGAAATGGTTTTAGGTCCAATTGGATCCAACCCAATTGTCCAAAACCATACTTGGCCCAACCAAGCCCATTAGCCAAATACAACAAATTAAATTAATATATTATTCCAAATTACATATTAATCTAAATAAAGTGCAATTACCACAATTAATTAATTAATCTAATATTTCCAAAACATCAATTAATCTAATTAATCATGCTTAATTCTCAAATTCATGTCCAACACAAAATTGAGGCAAAATCAACTCATTCCAACATGCTATAACTCACGGCAATAGGCAAAAATAATATCCAATTTCGATTTCAATCTAATTAAATCAACAATCAATATTCATTCCATGCATCTAACATATCCAATTGTCAAATTTCAAAAATCACCATGAGTTCTACCTAGGGTTATGTTCGGCCAAGGCTTAGGATTAGGGGAAATTTTTGATCCAATCAATTTCACAAATCCAATGATGCACAAATCCAATTCATCACCATCTAAACATAACCAAACAACCAATTTGGAAAAATCATGCTCCAAGCAAAAATACCCAAATTAAAGTATATAAACCCTAGATTCAAATCAAGTTTAGATTGGCTCTGATACCATTGTTAGTTTCCTAGACATGCCAAGGATCTCTAAACAATGATTTGTGTGTGAATAAATCAAAATAAGTTGCGGAATACTTACAATGATCGGCTTAGAATTTTCGAAAAATCCTTTGAATGTAGAAGCTCCAAGCTTGAAAATGAGTTCCAAATTCTCGGGTGAGTTTCCCTAACACCTTAATTTGACTCCTTTAAGTGCTAGCTTGAACAAAAATTGAAGCAAAATTTGCCCTCCAAGAGAAGCAAAGTCACGCCCAAAATGTGAGAGAAAAGAGATAATGAATAGTTCCAAACATATTGAAAAGTGTGTTGACTTGGTAGGTGTGATGTGTAATAAATCCAATTTACTTTTTATCAACTACTTACATCACAAATAGTGACAAGTGATGTAAGTCATGGGTCCCACCCATTTAATTCCAAATCTAGTTGGCTTACACAACACGACTTTGGGCCCGAGTTCGTTTAATCCGATTAAGGGAATTTTCCGTCGCTTAATAATTAAATCCAATTTAATTAAATAATTATGCCTAGTAAAATTATTGTGAAAGTCGCTTACGAATTAATTTCGTTCGCTTGAATTAAAATCCAATTTTAATTCCATATTGAAATCCAATTTCAATTAATATATCTGATATATTATTTTAGCCCAAATAAATAAATTAAATAGAAAAATCCAAATTAACTATTAAATTTATTTAATCGATTAATTCCAAATTAATCGCGTTCTTTCTTCTAGACGAATTTAATCCCAGATAAATTCTTGCCGTAATTAATCCCAGATTAATTTTCGCTCTCATAATTAATCCCAGATTAATTCTGTTCGAGTCAAATGTCATCGGTCAATCTTTGGGAAGCGACCCAAGAGATCCCTGGATATGTTGGTAGTAAATACGATTGTCGGACTATCCGACACGTGCGTACCCCGTACCACGTTCTCACCGATTTACAAGACATGGTTGGCTTCTAGTAGAGCACCGTGCCTACCCAATTCTCCAGAAATATTCAACGAAGAATACATAATCTGTATCAGGCGTAGTATACAATGTATTACGTCATACGATCCAGTATCAGATGTCACATGCCAGACTTAGGGCTGGAATTGTGTCTGCACCATACGAAGCATATATCGGATCACTAGCAACTAGTCTCTGTAATCGGATAATCATGACCTAGTCATTCTATCCCGATAGCTGCAGCATTTAAGAGTACTAGTTCTGTATCCCTACGTGATCATCATCTCCATATGACTGAAGTGATACTCCCATCTTGACATCACACCCAATACACTATGATTCTCAGTAAACCCAAAAGAGGCGTACACTGAACCTGTTAAAGCTCCGGACTACTAAAACCAAAGTATACTGATTGTCGCAAGTATTAGCGATGCAAGTCTCAGGTTAAGACCACTTACACCTACCCTGATTCGGATTCCCATAGACACATAGTCATAATACCAATGAGACTCCGAGGGGTCTATCCAGAGCGAAGCTGTTCCCGATCCAACGGCTAACATAACCTCATATCACATTTGCATAAGTATCCAATACTTAAATATATGAGAACTATGTCGTTAAGCTTCCATAATGCGCACAAGTGTAATACTTGTCTATTCCGCATTATCGATGTCCAATCTCGACAATACTACGACTATGGATATTTAATGATTAAATATTTCGTGGATTAATACTGTCTCATATCTTATTAATCCGGTACTAATCATATGGACTTTTATCATTTATATATCTAAGTAATCCAATTACAAAATGATAAAAGAGCAATTTCCTTTGTCACACAGTTAATTTGTACAAAAACACCATGTCTTTTACAAATAGTGATGCTATGGGTCATAATTGTCCAACACCCAAAATATTAATTAAAACTCTTTAATTAAATATTTCGAATTATTAATTTTAGGTTATTCCACTAAAAATCTAAAGCTGCACTATCGTTACTGTACATATATTTTAGACCGAAACTCGTCGGTGTCCACCGATATAATCACTGCATACAGATTGATTGTTCACGAGTATCTCATAATTAGAGCCCGGTCATATATCCATTATACCCTCTAATTATTTTGTGCCATAAGTACCATTGATTCTCTAATAAACGATTTATTCATAACTATTATGAATATTAATCTTTCTATTCGTAATAGAAAGACTTGAATGCTCTAACCGTTCAAATACTTAATCAACCCTTAATGAAGATACTCATTTACTTCTCGTAAGAAAGAGTGGATTCCACATCTATGTTAAACGTCCCCAACCACACACCAAACCATGTCCCAAGATACATAGCTATTGGTCAGGATATCTTCACCAATCTCACCTTTGTAAATCAAATGACATAGCCTACCATGGAGGAGTTCGTAGTACACCCGGGATTCAGATCAACCTATATATAATCATCTATTAGACTGATATGCATTTCTTTGATTAATGGATATTAAAAAAAATTCATTTATGTCTTGGTCCAGTTCTATATGATCGCATCATATAAGGTATTTTCATTCCCATGTCACCACATGAACGAACTCGGATCAAAGTCTTCATATAATATGGAATGGACCGCAGCTGTAGATAAATCACAAACAATGTGTCTGTCTTTATTTGCTCTCTACAGACTATTTAGGATTACTAATTTCAGAGTTAAATCCTCTTGTGTATAACATTTGTACACTAAGTCTGAAAGTACATTTAGTATCCAAGGGAATACATGATAATTTATAAAATGCGACTTTAAAATCAACATTTTAATAAATGAATAACTGCATCATTTAATACTTAAAACAAATTTCTGTTTACATATTACATTATACTCTATGGCATATATCCCAACAATCTCCCACTTGCACTAGAGCAAATGAGATATGTCGCATAATCCTAGACCATATAGGTAACTTTTAAACACTTTCTACATAACGATATTTGCAACATTTCCCTAAAAATATGATATTCCCTCCCTGAAATAACTTTCAGATCTCCCAAGAATTTATGGGGCCATACTGCTCCATTTAATTTATGGGGCCATACTGCTCTATTTGCATATTTTGGATATTGTGTTGGACAAAGTCAAGATTATACATTCAAGACAATGATCAAGTATTGAATCGATTACCCTGAAAGACTAAGACAAGTGAGCCTACTTAATGTACTCGGAATTACATGATTGGTTGTAAGTGGTATAAATACGTACCTAATTAAGAAAGATTTAAATACTATGGACAAGATCATTTTTTGATCTTGGATTAATAATATCCTATCCAACAACGAATCCATCATTTTGAGAGTTGATGAGATTAAAACTTACAACTAAATGTTGCAAACCAATAACATAAAGACCGAGGTCAATTGGTACGAATCAATGTAAATAACTTGATTGCTAAAAACTTGTGTGTTTTCTTTCTTCATAAGTTGAATAAAAAACATAATAACAAATAAATTATATCTAAGAAGCATCTTTGATCCTCACAAACTCAATGGAAATAACTTTATGGATTGGTGCCACAACTTGAAGATTATGCTAAGGCAAGAGAAAATTTTTTATGTTCTTTATAGGAATATTCCTCCAGAACCCTTTGAGGATGCAACACAGGATGAGGTCAATACTTGGAAGAAGCATTTAAACGACGATGAGCAATCAATATATGTGATGCTTGGTTTTATGTCTTGAGAGCTCCTAATCCAACATGAGCAAATGGATGCAAATAGTATCATCTTACATCTAAAAGAGTTATTATATACTTTTACATACTCAGAGAGATATGAGACCTCTAAATCTCTATTTCTTTCTATGATGAAAGAAAGATCATCTATTAGTGATCATGTACTAAAGATGATTAGTTGAATTGAAAATTTTGTCAATCTAAGATTCATTATAAAGAGTGAGATTTATCAGGATCTCTTATTACAATCACTATCGGATGCCTACAAACCATTTATCATAACTTTCACATGAATAAATTGGGTGCGAGTTTAGCGGATCTTCATAAGATGCTAAATGTTGAGGTGAAAGATCTTAAATCATATAAGTGTTGAAAGTTTCTTATGGGGAATTCTTCTCAGCAAAAGAATGCTCTAAGAATAGCAAAGCCCAAAAAGCCCATGCCCCAAAGAAGCCCAATGGCTCATGTTTCTATTGTGGGAAAAAATGTATATTTCATGAAGGAATACTGAGCCTTAAATCCGAGGAGACAAAAAGAAAAATTATGCTTCATTCTCTAACTCAGGTATGTTTCTGTTTGAAGTTCACTCAAATGATACAAACTTTACTTGTTGGATACTTGATGCCGGATGTGGTTCTCGTTTATGAAATAATATACAGAACTTGAAGGGAACTAAAATATTACAAAAATGAGAGGTTGGCCTACGACTTTGGAATGAAACAAATATCGTTGCATTATTCTTTGGGACTTATTCGCATTTTATGCCTAGTAGATAATTTTAAATTTATAGAATTGCTATTATGTATCTAGTTTAATTAGGAACATCTTTTTTATTTCACTTTTGAGAATATTAAATTTTTATTTCTTATTCAAATGGGTGTTCGGGTATTGGAATTATGTGCAATGGTATTTATATTCTTGAACGTGAAAATCATAGCTTAACATAAACAACAACAAAGATAAAAAAAAGAAACGCTATTATGGCATAGTCAACTAGGTTTTATTAATGAAACAAGATTACATAAAATGTACAAGGACAATTATTTCACCCTTCAATTATGAACCTTATGGCACATTCAATCACGCCTTACTGGAAAAATGACTAAATTGTCTTATAAAGGCAAAGGATTACACACTAATGAATATATTTCGATATATGCGGTCCTATATCAATTCATACAAGCGATTATTTTTCATACTTTATTACCTTTATCGAGGATTATTCTTAATATGGGTCCATAAACTTAATGAATTATAAGTCTAAAGCTTTTGAGAAATTGAAAGAGTTTAAGATCGAAGTTGAACAATAACTAGTTCGAAGTATTAAAACACCGATGTCTGACCGAGCTAGATAATATTTAAGCCTAGAATTCTTAGATTATCGTAAGGTTGAAAGCATCATTTATCAATGGACTTCTCCAGGAACACCATAATGTAATAATGTATCTAAAAGGAGCAACCTAACATTATTAGACATGGTTCACTTCATGATATCCAGAATTGAGATTCCTTCATCCTTTTGGGGATTAGCATTAGAAATTGCAATTTTCCTTCAGAACATAGTTTTGTCTAAAACAATCGATAAAACACATTATGAATTATGTATTAGTTCATGGCTAAGCCATAATTTTTAAGAGTTTGGGGATGTGATGCATTTGTCAAACATGTACATGAAGATATTAGAGGCTAGGTCGATTAAGTGCAAGTTTGTAAGGTATCCTATAAGAACAAAAGGGTATTTGTTCTATACGCAAGTGAGAAAAAATATTTTCTCTAACAAAATGCTACTTTCCTAGTAGAAGACTTTCTTATAAGAAAAGCTAGTGGGAGTAGACTTGAGCTTGATGAAGCTCCAAACCATAAAATGATAAAGAATCACCCAGAGGCCCTAAGGTGAAGAACTTTGACGAACTCTGATGACCTAGTAGGGAATGAAATGAACCAAAAGATATAGGTATCTCATTAATGAGGGATATAAGAAAATCATTGAAAATGATGATCCCACTAGTTATCAAGAGGTAATGAAAGACATTAACTCTAGCAAATGGCTTGTAGCAATGAAATCTGAAATGAACTCGATGGCAAAAAAACCAAGCTTGGGACTTGATGGATGAATCTATTGGGGTAAAACCCATAGGTTGTAAATTGTTCTTCAAAAAGAAGATTGATACCAATGGCTGCATCCAAACCTAAAAGGCTAGGTCGGTGGCAAATGCTATAAACAAATCTAGGGAATTAACTATGAGGAAACCTACTTACATGTTTCTATGGTAAAGTCCATTAGAATCTTATTAGAGATATTTGCATACCTATATTATAAAATTTGGTAAATGAATGCCAAAACATCATTCCTTAATGAAAATATTCAAGAAGATATGTTTATGACACAACCCAACAGTTTCACATATAAGTAGTCTCATGATATGTTCTGCACGCTAAAGAAATACATTTATGAACTAGAGTAAGCCTCAAGAAGTTTGAACATCCATTTTTATGAGATAGTCAAGAAATTTGACTTCATTAAAAAAGAAAATGAACCTTATGTCCACAAGAAACTTAATGAGAGTACGATTGTATTCCTAATATTATATGTTGACGACCTATTGAGTATTGGTAATGACACCCCCTTAATGCAATCCACAAAGTTTTGGTTATTATACAAATTCTTCTTAAAAAATATGGGAGAAGTATAAATTAAGCAGCACAAAAGACTAAACACGCACCCACACAATTATTCAAGGCAACTATAATATCCCGTGTTTTTCGAAACACTGTTGGAATGTTTCCGAATTAAGATAAGGATTTAGAATGGTATGGTAATCGCAAATCAGAGTTTATGTGTTGGGAAATAGTTTGGAATATTTTAAAGTGAAGCTTGGTCGTGTTGGAAATACGTGGTTTCGAGAACCAGTTACGAGATTTCTGATTTTATCATTCTACGCATAAAGATTCTTGTTTCAGGAAAAAAACTTTCAAACGAACTCCGATTGAGTTAATTCTTACACCATCAGCCTCGTTTTTCCGAGACGAACAACTTTCTTGTTGAACACTTTTCCAAATTTTTATCAGAAAGGCTTCAAAAATGTGAACTTTCTAGAAAGTTCCATGACAGGGGCCTGAATGAAATTTTTGGGGGTCAGATTGTAATTTTCGGGAAATTTTCGATAAATACCAAAAGGTTTTCAGAAATCACAAAAATGACAAAGCTTCTAAACCTCTCCAACTCACACCCTCACCCCCAAATATCTCTCCGCCGGTTTTTGCTTGCACCGACCACACTCTAGCCACCACCGGCCAACGCACCACCCTAGAAATATGAGCCGGAGCTCCCCCATGCTCCAGATGCTGGCGGCTGACCAAGGGACGCCGGAATCCGACGATATGACATGAAGAATGTGAGAAAATGGGTTGTTCGATCCCAGCTCGTTGCTTCGTTTCACGACTCGAGCCACCCACCAAATCGAAGCTCTCGGAGAGTACTAAAAATTAGCGGTGACAAATTTTCCGTTCCATGCACAGTTACACGCAAAACGAGGAAATAAGGTTCAGTGAATAGTAACTTATCGGTGAAAAGTAGCTCCGATCAGAATTCCATCGATTCCAGCGCGTTCGTGGGATCATTTGGAGTCCGTATATGGCCTCTAAATCTCGGTAAGACCTCCCGATATAATTTCGTAAATTTCAAGTTTATAGTTAAATGTTCGGATGTATCCAGTAGCTTTGTAGCATAGAGTATTGATATAAATTGAATTGATTGAGTATTAGTACATTGAATATGAGTATTTGGTAGAATTCGAGTGATAACAGAACGAGTTTGATCGATCCGATAGAATATTTTAGTTTCCGGTACAAGTGGGTTTTGGATATAATGATGTGTTTCAATTTTAATGTTAGTTATTAGTTATTTATGATATTATAAACATATTTGGATAAATCCGGGTAGGTTTGAAGGGTTCAGAGCCCTTCCGTAGCGTTTGCGGAAAATTTTTCGAACGATTTTCCGAAATTTATTGATGTTTTAAATATATATGATTGACGTGTTTAGGTTAAGACGAGAATAGATAAGAGATATTCTTGAAAACATAGTTCAAGGTTACACGTAGTAAGGATAAACGACCACAACAAGTATGGAACTTTGTTACTGATATGATATGAAATAAAGTATGATATGAACTCAATGTTTGTGTGAATGTATGGGTGTATGAAGGTGTAAGAATCAGTAATGATATGTATACGTTATGTAAATATATAAGTATATAAGCATGTATTCGTATATGCATATGATGTTAAGATATGTATAGATTAGGTATACAGAATCGGTAAATGGAACAAATCATATTTTCTAAATTGGTATAAGCTAAGCTCTTTAATGGGTAAAGTAGGTGTGCGAATGGATATGTTTATGAATGAATGTTTCTAATAAGAATTCTGGAGATAAAGTGCATTTGATTGAAAAGTAAAACACAGTTAGATTGTTAAAGCCTACGGTATCGGAATTCGAAGTGATAAGTATGTTCATATGTTGGATGTATATACGTATGTATATCGGATGATAAACAATGTTTAACATGTATGTGTTGTGTATGTGAGATTATTATGTCTTGTGATATGTGTGCATGTGTGTATGTTAATTGGTTGATAATCTTATATTATAGTAGTCGGGCTGGTTAGGAATCCGTTCGGATGACATTTATCTCATACCTATTTTAAAATAGGTAATGAGTCCCGTACGAGCATTGTATGCATAAGCCTGCTGTGGGACACAACTGCTGGGCGACGCATGTTGTTCTAGGCTTACAGCCTAGTTGGGAGTACGGAGTAGCCCGCGGGGGACTAAACTGGAGAATAATGGAGTCGCCACCTGGTGTGAACCGGGAAAATGAGATTTAAGGCCGCACTCACCCCTCATAAGGGAAGACCTCAAACCGTTGGGTTCGGAATGGTCCCTTACTTATGCCACTTGTAATAAAATGATTTGTGCAATAATCTAACCAAGCCTAAGCAACATATTTCCAAGGAGTATTCTACTTTTAAGTTCACATGCATGAAAGTAATCATCATAACGGCAAACATGCAATAGCACACGGCAATCTCATGAACATGTTTCGATCATATAATGCGGAAAAGAAAGAACAACCTAAACGTAATGCAAATTCCAAACGCAAAATAAAGGACTAATCATGCTTGAATACCATCTCATGAACACATCAAATAAATAAATGCAGGAATTCAAATAGTATGATGGATTACATGATACAAGAGAAATCACCTAAGAAATAAGTATGCATGACATGTGATGAAAATGACTCAGTTCAGTGTATGCACGTTCGTGTAGCGTTCGAAAATGCGTTCGAATGGTAAACAAGAGGTTCTTGTTCGTGTGGCGTTTGATAACGCGTTCGCACGGGACCATACCTGATGAAACAAATACATGCGCATTCGAGTAGCGTTCGTAAACGCGTTCGAATGGTAAACATAAGGTTCGTGTTCGTATAATGTTTGATAACGCGTTCGAACGGGAGCAGACAGAAAACATGCGTTCGTGCGGCGTTCTGAAACGTTTTCGAACGGGGTTACAATAGTGACCTCCAAAATGCAGTAAACAACATGACACATATATGAACGGATAAATAGATGACACATAATAAATAATAACGGGCTAAAAGGCGCGGCAAAATATCGTGGTAAAGGTTCTTAAACCCCTCGAAATGAAGGACCTTTAATCCAACTTACTAAGCCCATGCGCATCACATCATAATGCATGTAAAAATAAAGAAAACCATATCGAACTTCGTATACCCGATTGAACACATTTTACATCCAACCGAATATACATCATCCGGCGCGGCAAAACATCGTGGCAAAGGATTTTAACCTCTCAAAATAGAGGACCTTTAATCGCACTTACTAAGCCCATACACTAATAACACGATGCATATAAGAAATAAAGACAACAATATTGGGCTTTTCGTATACCTGATTGAACATATCTCACATTCAACCGAATATACATCATCCGGCGCGGCAAAGCATCGTGGTAAAGGATTTTAACCTCTCAAAATAGAGGACCCTTAATCGCACTTACTAATCCAATGCGCAAATAACACAATACATATATAAAAAGTAAAGACAATGATATCGGACTTCGTGTATCCGATTGAACATATCTCATATCCAATCGAATATACATTATCCGACGTGGCAAAGCATCGTGGTAAAGGATTTTAACCTCTCAAAATAGAGGACCTTTAATCGCACTTACTAAGCCCATACGATAATAACATGATGCATATAAGAAATAAAGACAACAATATCGGACTTCGTATACCCGATTGAACATATCTCACATTCAACCAAATATGCATCATCCGGCGCGGAAAAGTATTGTGGTAAAGGATTTTAACCCCTTTACTTAGAGGACCTTTAATCCCACTTACTAAGCCCATGCGCTTTATCTCATCATTACATTAACAAATAACATGCGGAAATCAAGTAGCGAATAATAAATAAATCAAAACAACATAAAATAAAATATGCGCCGTTTACTCAAGTGGTACGTTGAATTGTATCCCGAGTACAGATCATACTACCGTCCATTCGGAATCGGCTATGAAATTTATGTCCGGGTTTCCATCCTATATACCACGAAAGGCGACACATTTTTCATTTTATCCAAGGGCCATAACATGCATCATTCCACAATACATATATATTCCATTCATTCAAGGGCCACAATCATGCATCAATAAACGACTCACATGCGATAAAAATGAATAAAACAATAAAAAAAAGATAGATTGAAATAATAGGAAAAGTACCCTCAGGTCTAACCTTTTATGTCGACTTTCAGACTTTCGTTTCACGGCCGTCGGAAGGGCTATCACTCCGCAACTCTTCCGGTTCACTGGATTAACGTCTTAGCTCGCTGTTTTGCTATTTTGGTCGCTGTTTTCACTCCGTTTTGCTGCTATTTCTTCACTCTTTGGGGACTGTTTTCGTATTGTTTTTGGACTGGTTTGGTTACTGGTTTTGGTGTTCAGTCAGAGGCTGGTTTATCTTGAATTGTTCGGCAGTGCAATGGACAGTTTCTCGGCAATTTGAGGGGCTGAACATAGAGCAGTTTTGGTGTGCGGTAAGGTGGGGTTTGCGACTGTGTTTTGGCTGGTTTCTGTGGCTGTTTAATGGTAGTTTACTGGCTGTTTTAGGCGTGCAGGGAAAAAGGCTTGTGGCGTGAGTGTATGGGTAGTGGCTGGTTGTGAGGAGTGAGGCTATGAGTGGTGCGTTAGGCGTAGTCTGAGTGGCTGAGTGCTCTGCGTTGATTGTCTGGCTGTGGCTTGAAAATGTAGGGGCTGATGAAGGCCTTTATGCATGAGGAATATAAGAGTTTATTAGGGTTTATCGTGGCTTGTGATTGTTTGAGTGAGGGTTAGGTGGCTTTGACGTGTGCATGCGAGAGGGATGAGGGCTGTGAGGGTGCTGGGCAATTATTAGTTGCTCAATGTATGCTTGTGGCGTGAATTGGCTGTGGGTGTGTTTGGTTTATATTCTTGTTTTGGCCGTCAAAGCCGAATGAATCCAGGAGGGAGACGAGAGCTATGCTAGGGTTTTATGGAATGGCTGTGCCGTGTGGTGTGAATTAGAGAGTGAGAGGCGTGAGGAGAGTGTTTTGTTTATGGTTTTTTTATTATTTTTTTTGTGTTGTTTTGCCGTGTGAGAGAGGTCCTCCTTAGGGTTGATTAGTGTTATCTTTTATAGTGAGAGGGTAGGGGGAATTATGGTTTGCATGGATTTGAAAGGAAACAAAATCAATTATTGATGTATGTGTGGTATTTGATTTAAATAGTTTAGGCAATGATATTTATTTCTTGGTGGGAATTATATTAAATTGGTAGGTGATTTTTAAATTTGGATATGATTTAGTTTAATTTCGGTAGGGATATATTTAGATTAGGAATTTAATTTAGGAAAAGATTTATTTAATTTTTTTATTTAGATTTGATTTATTTTTAAATATAATTTGTTTTAATTCAATTTAATTGGTTTTAATTTAATTTGGATTTCAATTTGATTTAAATTAATTTGTGACATGTATTTTAAATGTTTTAATTATTTTTTGGATTGGGCTTGGGTGAGATGGGCTTGGTGGGCTAATTGGGCTTGGGTGTGAGGCTAGCAGCAAAACCAGAAATACCAGCATCGTTCGAACGCCGATTCGAACGCTACACGAACGCCCGCAATCTGCTTGACGTTCAAACGTGGTAACGAACGCAGCACGAACGAAAACAGTGAACTTGTGAAATGAACCTGATGACATACTTATTCTGAATTTCCCATTCTAACGTCCGTTTCTCGCGACTTCCGTGACATAAAAGGTAGTGCCTCTAAATGAGACTCATCATAAGGACTTATATGCAAAAATACAGTGCCTACAGTCGCCCCCACTTTGATGGGACTTGTGTAATGTGTAATAGTGACAATCCTATCAAAGTTATGCAATGCATTTTTACTTACCTAGCTCGCCAGCTGCCACTTGACTTGCCATGTGTTGAGTTGATTTGGTGGTGAGGTGCTGCGACCCCTGGTTCATTTCCGTACCGTGCTCCATTTTGGAGCGCCATTTTCGGCATCTGTTGTGTGTGCTCCATTTTGGAACGCCATTTTCGGCATTTGCTGTGTGTTCTCCATTTTGGAACGCCATTTTCGGCCTTTGCTGTGTGTGCTCCATTTTGGAACGCTATTTTGGGCTTCTGTTGTGTGTGCTCCATTTTGGAACGCCATTTTCGGTATTTTCTGTGTGTGCTCCATTTTGGAACGCCATTTTCAGTCTTTGCTCTGTGTGCTCCATTTTGGAACGCCATTTTCAGTCTTTGCTCTGTGTGCTCCATTTTGGAACGCCATTTTCGGCATCTGTTGTGTGTGCTCCATTTTGGAGGGCCATTTTCGGCATCTGTTGTGTGTGCTCAATTTTGGAGGGCCATTTTCGGCATCTGTAGTGTGTGCTCCATTTTGGAGGGCCATTTTCGGCATCTGTAGTGTGTGCTCCATTTTGGAGCGCCATTTTCGGCATCTGTTGTTGTAACGGTCCATTTCTGAACCGTGCTGTCCGAGAATGTGGCTCATTTTTGAACCGTTACTTGATGAGGTGGTCTTTGCCGCTACAATCCTGCGAATACAATACAAAAATTATATGTATGTGATATGTATGCATGTATGTAATGGATGCATGATGCTGATGTGGGCCTCGCCCCAAAACCGATACCGATGTGGGCCTCGCCCCTAAACTGATACTGATGTGGGCCTCGCCCCCAAACTGATACTGAAGTGGGCCTCGGCCCTGGGACTCATCCCCAAACTGATACTGATGTAGGCCTCGGCCTTGGGACTCATCCCCAAACTGATGCTGATGGGCCTCGGCCCTAAACTGATACTGATGTGGGCCTCGCCCCCAGACTGATACTGATATGGGCCTCACCCCAGATTGATACTGACATGGGCCTCGCCCTAAACTGATACTGATGTGGGCATCGCCCCCAGACTGATACTGATATGGGCCTCGCCCCAAACTGATACTGACGTGGGCCTCGCCCCCAGACTGATACTGATATGGGCCTCGCCCCCAGACTGATACTGAAATGGGCCTCGCCCTAAAATGATACTGACATGGGCCTCGCCCTAAACTGATACTGATATGGGCCTCGCCCCCAGACTGATATTGATATGGGCCTCGCCCCCAGACTGATACTGATGTGGGCCTTGCCCCTAGACTGATACTGATATGGGCCTAGCCCCCAGACTGATACTGATGTGGGCCTCGCCCCCAACCGATACTGATATGGGCCTCGCCCTGTGATTCATTCCTGAAAAATACTGACACTGTACTGTTGCTACTTCTGGTTGGCTTGCGTTTGATGCTTTCTCTTTTTCTTTGTTGAAGCCTGTGAATACAAAACAAAACAAACACAAAAAGGAATGCAAAATACGTTACGTGTATGCATGTATGCATGAATAAGTTTCATATCCCATTAGGTTAGGTCGTCTACCAATTCCCTGGTGACTGCTCGGTCTTCTCTTCCTCAGGCAAAGTACTGCTTCAATCTATCCATATTGATCGGCTCGGTGAACTCATTTCCTTCCAAGTCTGACAGCCTCAGTGCCCTATTTCCCATTACTGAACGGTTATTCTCTCTTTTCTGCTTGCTTATTTTAGGAATCTCCCGTGTTCTGAGTGTCGCTGAATATCATGGTATCAGGGTTGAATGATTTTGTTAAACATACTAATGTCAAGTAGGCGAAATAGATGTCTTTATTATTATTCAGGAAAAGGTTCAAACAAGTAGACGAAGTCGATGTCTTTATTAAAAATGCAGAAAATAAACCAGAAAAAATAGTTTCATTTCCTTCTTCCTCGGCCTATGGTTCTTCACTGCTGTCATCCTCTATCCTCATGGAAGAAACTGGGTGGTTGAGAGTTTGGAGGACAAAGCTTTCGGGCAGGCCGGAGTTGATCATGTAAGTGGGTGGGGGAACAAAGTGATAATTTGGTAGGGGTTCCGATGTGTGTTGGTTGTTCTTTCTTAGGATCAGGTATTTTATGGGCATCAATGAGGTCTTAGATTTCATGCCTAAGGCGGGTAAAGTTGTCAGTTTCGTGGCCTCTCCTCTGATGGAAGTGACAATACATGCTTAGGTCAATGTTGGGTGGTATAGGATCTGGAAGTGGTTTAGGCTCTAAGGGTTTTAAGAGTCATTATCCCTTCAACTTTTCAAATACCTTCGACAAAGGTCTACCAAGGTTTGAGAATTGCCTGTTTCTGATGGCAGCGACTTCGGCAGCATCGGGCTTGGTCTCAGAATGCCCCCCAAAAGTCCTCCTATTCTGGCCATAGAACTTTCTTATTTCAGCTTCTTCTTCTTCTATATCCATGACAGTTTCCCTCAACTGTCGAAAATCTGCAATCATGGAGGTTATTCTCCTCAACTTGCCATAAATGGAGGGCTTGGTGCCCTTGATGATCATTTTGATTTGGTCCTTCTCTGAGGGCCGAGTCTGCATCTTCAGAAGATAGCTTCTCCAGCGGTCTACATACTCCTTGAAGGTTTCTTCCGGCTTCTGCCTAGTGTTCTCCAAATCACGGAGTGACAAATCAATCTCCAAGTCTGTAACATATTGTTTCAGAAATGCATCTGCCAATTCCCTCCAATCCTCCTTAACCTTTCTCTCAAGGCTATGGTACCACACTACGGGTGCCCTCTCAAGTGACATCCCAAACAGCTTCTGAACTTGGCGCTGTGTCAGGCCCACTAAACTCATAACTGACACATATTGTTGGAGGTGGACCCTCAGATCCCCATTCCCGTTGAACTTGGCCATATCCGGCATCTTGAACTGAGCAGGCAACTGTTCCTCAAAGGTCAACGCCTCATAATCCAAACAAGTCCTTATATTTCCCCTTCAGTTTACTGGTAACTGACTCCATCTTATCACGGAGTTTCTGTATCTCGGCCTAAGACCTGGCTATTCTTTCCGTGGCATATTCAGCCATATCATCCTCAAACACAGAGATATCTTCACTCAATCTGTTCAGAGGCTCTTCACGCCTTACATTCTCAGAGTTTCCCCAGCACGGGGCACAACCATATTTGCCATGGCAGTAGTAGTCAAGGCTTGCAACTGTTCGGTAATCTTCGCGAAACCATTTTGCAACTGATCTATCCGGGATATCCTCCTTTTTGGATGTACTCATATCTGTTACCGGTCATTTAGTGAGTCTTCCTCTTCCCTAACCCAACAGGATCTTTATGGCTTTTAGACACAAGGATTAACATGATGCGTGTAGCATGAAATAAATGAGATGCATGCGATACAAGGAATAATCAACTCATTAAAATTTTCACATAAATCGGCCCATCATCATTTTAGAAGCTTTGGGGCTAATTGTCATAGGAGTGAACTCGTCCCAGTTTAAATGGCCCAACAAGTTGACATCTCATGGCAACAAGTTTCACTGGATTAACGTCTTAGCTCGCTGTTTTGCTGTTTTGGTCGTTGTTTTCACTTCGTTTTGCTGCTGTATCTTCACTATTTGGGGACTGTTTTCGTACTATTTTTGGACTGGTTTGGTTACTGGTTTCGGCCTTCGGTCAGGGGCTGGTTTATCTTGATTTATTTGGCAGTGCAATGGACAGTTTCTCGGTAATTTGAGGGGCTGAACATAGATTAGTTTTGGCGTGCGGTAAGGTGGGGGTTTGCGACTGTGTTTTGGCTGGTTTCTATGGCTGTTTAATGGTAGTTTACTGGCTGTTTTAGGCGTGCAGGGAAGAAGGCTTGTGGCATGAGTGTATGGGTAGTGGCTGGTTGTGAGGAGTGAGGCTATGAGTGGTGCGTTAGGCGTAGTCTGAGTGGCTGAGTGCTTTGCATTGATTGTCTGGTTGTGGCCTGAAAAGGCAGGGGCTGATGAAGGCCTTTATGCGTGAGGAAGATAAGAGTTTATTAGGGTTTATCGTGGCTTGTGATTGTTTGAGTGAGGGTTAGATGGCTTTGACGTGTACATGCGAGAGGGATGAGGGCTGTGAGGGTGCTGGGCGATTATTAGTTGCTCAATGTATGCTTGTGGCGTGAATTGGTTGTGGGTGTCTTTGGTTTATATTCTTGTTTTGGCCGTCAAAGCCGAATGAATCCAGGAGGGAGACGAGAGCTATGCTAGGGTTTTATGGAATGGTTGTGCCGTGTGGTGTGAATTAGAGAGAGAGGCGTGGGGAGAGTGTTTGTTTAGGGTTTTTTTTTTGTGTTGTTTTTGCCGTGTGAGAGAGGTCCTCATTCGGGTTGATTAGTGTTATCTTTTATAGTGAGAGGGTATGGGGAATTAGGGTTTGCATGGATTTGAAAGGAAACAAAATCAATTATTGATGCATGTGTGGTATTTGATTTAATAGTTTAGGCAATGATATTTATTTCTTGGTGGGAATTATATTAAATTGGTAGAGTGATTTTAAATTTGGATATGATTTAGTTTAATTTAGGTAGGGATATATTTAGATTATGAATTTAATTTAGGAAAAGTTTTATTTAATTTTGGTATTTAGATTTGATTTATTTTTAAATTTAATTTGTTTTAATTCAATTTACTTGGTTTTAATTTAATTTGGATTTTAATTTGATTTAATTTAATTTGTGACATGTATTTTAAATGTTTTAATTATTTTTTGGATTGGGCTTGGGTGAGATGGGCTTGGTGGGCTAATTGGGCTTGGGTATGAGGCTAGCAGCAAAACTAAAAATACCAACGTCGATTCGAACGCTACACGAACGCCCGCAATATGCTTGACGTTCAAACGTGGTAACGAACGTAGCACGAACGAAAATAGTGAACTTGTCAAATGAATCTGATGACATACTTATTCTGAATTTCCCCTTCCGACGTCCGTTTCCCGCGACTTTCGTGACATAAAAGGTAGTGCCTCTAAATGAGACTCATCATAGGGACTTATATGCAAAAATGCAGTGCCTACAGTCGCCCCCACTTTGATGAGACTTGTGTAATGTGTAATAGTGACAATCCTATCAAAGTTATGCAATGCATTTTTACTTACCTGGCTCGCCAGCTGCCACTTGACTTGCCATGTGTTGAGTTGATTTTTTGGTGAGGTGCTGCGACCCCTGGTTCATTCCCGAACCGTGCTCCATTTTTGGAGCGCCGTTTTCGGCATCTATTATGTGTGCTCCATTTTGGAACGCCATTTTCGGCATTTGCTGTGTGTGCTCCATTTTGGAACGCCATTTTCGGCCTGTGTTGTGTGTGCTCCATTTTGGAAAGCCATTTTCGGCATCTGTTGTGTGTGCTCCATTTTGGAACGCCATTTTCGGCATTTGCTTGTGTGTGCTCCATTTTGGAACGCCATTTTTGGCCTTTGCTGTGTGTGCTCCATTTGGAACTCCATTTTCGGCATCTGTTGTGTGTGCTCCATTATGGAGCGCCATTTTCGGCATCTGTTGTGTGTGCTCCATTTTGGAGCGCCATTTTCGACATCTGTTGTGTGTGCTCCATTTTGGAGCGCCATTTTCGTCCTTAGCTAGCACTAAAGAATCATACAACGGTGATAGGGAAACATCCCTTGAGTTTGGAATTCAAAAGATCCAGCTTGAAGCTCAACATACAATCAAATGGGAGCTTTGAGCAACTTCAAAGGAGGCAAATTTTTGTTGTCTACACATCCTACCTAGCCGATTAATGTAAGTTATTCCGCAAACTTCGTTGAGTATTCACATATTTTTTACGCTTAATTGATCTTGGGATAGTTCTTAGAGAACCCAACAATGGTATCAGAGCCAAATTAAGCATGAAATTGATTAGGGTTCATAATCTTGAATTTGGGTATTTTTGCTTAGATCATGATTTTATCAAATTGATTGTTTGAGTATGCTTAGATTATGATAACTTAGAGTTATGCATGATTAATTTTATGAAAAATTGATTAAATAATTTTTCCCAAATTTTTGGCTTTGCCGAGACTTTGAGCCGTAATAGTCATGGTGATTTTGATTTTTTAGACCATTGGATGGTTTAAAAAGCTTGAGTATATTAATTTGTGATTTAATTCGATTGAAATCAAAATCGATATTAAAAGCAATATTGCCGTGAGCGAAAAAGCATGGAATGGAGTTTGATTTTGCTTCAATTATGTTGGACATGAATTGATAATGATTAAGCATGATTAATTAATTAAATTGGTGTTTTGGAAATATTAATTTATCTAATTAATTATGGCTATACACTTTAATTAAATAAATTGTGATATTTGGAATATTGGAATTTAATTAATTAGGCTTAAATTTGGAATTGGGCTAAAATTGTTATATTTGGGCCTAATGGGCTTGGTTGGGCCAAGATGGTTTAGGACAATGGATTGGATCCAATTGGGCCTAAAACCATTCCGTTAAGTCCAAATATAATAAATGGACCTTTTAAATTTCATTGGGCCTAATGGGCCGAAATTAATATTATTGCAAATAGGGTGATTCCTTTATTGGGCCTTGGCATTTGGGTTTGACCAATATTGGCCAAAGCTCATGCCTTATAAATTAATTAAAAGACCATTGGACTTTAATTAAATTAACATTGGATGTTAATTGGGCCTTTGAGACCCATTAAGATTGGATTTAGAATCTAAGTCTAAAAGGCACATTAATAAAGTGTAATTATTTAATTTGGAATTAAATAAGAATTAGTATTGAATACAAATTAAATCGGATTTAAAATTGTAGTTCGATATAATTCAAGATTACGCACTTTGAGTACTTATTCTTAAACGAGTTAGACTCGCGCAAATCAAATCGTTGTTTGAACATTGGATGATCACTTAATTCAAATATTAATTAATTGGATTAGATTGATGTTGAATAACATGCTTTGTGTGAATACATGGATGTATTGTATGAATAATGTATATCAGATGGATATTAGATGGTGAGGGCAATTTTGGAAATTGTTGTAATAAATTTAGAATTTATTAAATTGGACATGTGTGTCCAGCCTTTATTCTTGACTCTTTGTAATTCTCTTCTCACCAATTCCCCTCAATGTAATGAGGTTTCTTTATTGTATTATGTAATTGGGTAGAAGTTAGAATAGTGCTAGCCGGGGAGAGGAAATGGAGTGATTTGTTCTAGGAACAATTTGTGAGATATCCATCCGCATATATTATATTTTATTTATCGCGCCTTATTATGCTTTTAGAATGCATGCTTAAGGGTGTATGATGAGAACTAATCAAAGATAATAAATTGGTTGCCAATTTACGTGAAAAACCCACAATCAAATATTAAGCGATTCCTTCCATTGAGAGGTTCTCTTAAGATCCAAGATTGGCATTGGGTTTTTGGCCAAAGTCAAGATCAAGGTCCATCGCAGATGTGTTTGAAATATGAAAGCTTTGTTCAATATCGCATGTCTTGGGCAAGTTGTGATTTGTTGGCCAAAGTGAAGATCACTTCTTGTTCATCGAGATGGATTACGAAGCTTTCCAAAGTCAATGAGTCCCGCTTAACTGTAATCATTAAGCTTTTGAGCCAAAGCCAAGGCTTAGTTGATTCAGAGGAAAATGTTAGGAAAATATATTGGCATATATATTGTATACATGTTTCGGACTTGGAGGTCCACCTACCGGATCTAGGAATTGGATGAGATCCAATTGATCTTCGAGATCTACCAAGTTAAATATCATACAGCTTGTTGGCCAAAGTCAAGGTTCTGTGTTATTTAACGGATCCTAGCCCACTAGGAAACTAGGTTTCCCGAGTACTCAACAGATGGTTAGAGGCTCGCCGAAAAATAGTGGGAGGTTAGTATTGAATTTGCAATTTCGTTCAAATACTTGCCAATACGCGCTTTCAAATATTTCGTCATTTTATGTATTTATTAGTTGGACTAATATTTTATTATTTTCTTGTAACAGTTGGACTGTACCCAAAAATCGTTAATTGAATAGTTAGACTATTGCAATTAAGATGGCTGGAAAGATTGGGGTTAGAGACATTATCATGGGCGAAAATATCTTTAATGGACGAACTTTCCTGACTGGGATATGAACCTCAGGATTGTCCTAGGGGCTGAAGATTGCTCTATACGATAGAGAGACCTCCCGGAAATGAGCAGCCGCTTGAGCTTGAGCTTTGGAAGACTCATAGCGATGACAACTCAACTTCTCATCTATCATGCTCGCTGCAATGACCCCTCAATTTCGTCGCCAGAACAAGAGATTGGATCCATATACTATGATGGCAAAATTGAAGGACCTTCATCGATCTAACCTTAGATCTCAAAGGTATGATTGCGAAGAAGCTCTTTCGCTCCTCGAATGTCAAAGGGTACATCTATCGGCACCATGGTGTCCCAGATGATTGCTGACATCGACAGCTGGGTCCAAGCTAGGCCTAAACCTTTGAGGCTGTGATGAGCGGAAAATGTATCAATATTTACCGCCCCTTTTACTTAATATTTTGTTTTAGTTTCTCGGGTTTTGAACGTTTTGATGTGTTTTAGTTTATTTTTGCAGATAAAATAATATTGGGACTTAATGAAATCATTTAGGACGAAATGTGGTCAAATAAGGGCAAAAATTGGACTTGACATATTAATTTTGGAGATTGGAAACTTGAAAGGGCGTTTTAAAAAAACGAAGTGCAGTTTTGGAAATTCCAATTTTGCGCATCTGTCGTATTTGGGCATAACTTTTACTCCGATATCGGATTGAGCTGATTCAAGTTCCAGATTAAAGAAGAATCAAAGATCTACAACTTTCAAAGAAAAATAATTTCGAATTCTGAAGATTTCATGCCCGAAATTGATGAACCATCAGAAGTGTGTTGTGTGTAATTATTAAAGTCACTTTCAATCATTTTCAAAGCAAAAAATAAATAAATAAATAAATAATAAAAATTATCAAATCATCACCAAACATGATAAGAGATTAGTGGAGCAATTAATAATGGATTTTTGGAGCAATTAGTTGGAGCAATTAATAATTGATTTGGTGGATGATTTGATGGAGGCAAAATTTTGCCTATAAATAGCAAGCCATTTCATTTGTAAAATTCATACTTTCTTCTAAGGAATTCCTTAAGAATACTAAGAAGATTGTATCTTGTTTGTTTATTTACAGCTTTTAGTAATTAATTTCCGCTTTCGCACTTTCTTTCTTTACTTTTCAGTTTTTACTTTCCGCAATTTACTTTTACGCACAGTAATTTACTTTCTTACTTTTTATAGTTTTTACTATTCACATTGAGGATGTAACTTCCCTCAGCTAGGGTAAAGGTAATTCTTTTACTGTTACTATTTAGATTAATCTCCCTTAAAATAATATATTCACTATTTAAAATATTGACTTAAAAAGGATACTGCCAGATTGGTCGGTTGGTAATTCAATTTTAATCTGGTTTAAACCTGACTAATAAAGGATACCGCCAGATTGGTCGGTTGATAATTAAATTGGTTCCGCCTTTATGGCTGGTTGGATTTAATTTGACTTAATCAGGTTACCGCCTATATGGCTGGTTGGTAAATAATCACAAGTTAATATATTATTTTATGGGAGATATCTAAATTAGTAGTAGTAAAAGTAATTCCTTTTACCTTAGCATTTTATTTTACTTTTCAGTTTTACTTTATGTCTTTTACTTTTCAGCATTTTTACTTTATGTCTTTTACTTTTAAGTTTTTACTAGCCTAGCTATTTAGTGTTAGTTATCTGGGGTTGTGATGACTTTAATATCACCGGTTTATAAGGGGTTAGATTATAGTTTGGGTATTATAAAGATTTTTTATTGAGTCTTAATCTTAATGCTTTTTTCATTAACTGGCCATTAATAAATTGATCTGGTAAATCTAAAATGAACTAGACATAGGGATTTTAGGTTTCAGCCTTAGACTCAATAGCCCACGATCTTCCTTGAGGATAGATAACCCTTAATAGATTTCCTTACAGATAGGAATATACCTGTCGGGCGGGGGTAGCCTTTATTTGGAACTTAATCTTAATGAATCCAGATAATTTGGTTGACATAGACATATGGTTCAATTAAGTTAAACTGGGTATTTGTGTCTGACCATCGACAGAGGCTTACACATAATTTAGTGTTCCAGGTTAATAAATCAATATATTACCCAACTTTAAGATAACCACTTCATCTTTAAAATGATATTAAAAGAAATCACAACCCTAGATCTTTGTGTCTTTGTTATTTTTTTCCTTAGTATTTTCTTTTGTGTCTTTTTATTTATTTATTTATTGTGCAAAACCACATTCAACCAATCAAACAATCATTCTCTTCTCCCATTTAATTAGATATTTGTAAATAAATAGATTCAATAATTAATAACAACAGTAGGAATTAAGTCCTCGTGGGATCGATATTTTTATACTATTTGAACGATACGTGCGCTTGCGTTATACGTGTGTGTTTACGCCGGTCAAGTTTTTGGCGCCGTTGCCGGGGACTTATTTTTTCTTGAGTTATTAATTTTGAAGCTATCTAATTTACTTGTATCTAATTTTCTTATTTTTATCTGTAATTTTTTATTTCTTCTGTTTTCAGGTGATTGAAAAATGGAACATTATTGGGAGATTGAGAGATCACGAGCTTTATTAGAAGATACACCCAAAATCTGGGAGCAACAGTCCGATTTTCTGAGGCCTGTTGTCCAGCTCAACAACTATCACTGGATGCCAGAACCAAGCAATACCACATTTGCTCAACAGAACGCAATGGGGAGATGTGACATATGTAATGGTAACCACCCTAGAGATTATTGCGAATACAACTACCATCCAGGGTGGCAGAGCTATCAAGATCCTTCATGGTATGACGAGCCATCACATTTTACAGAACCACATTTTCCATCTTATCCACCATCTACCTATGATCTTCATCAACAACCAGAACCATCAAAGGAAGATCAGTTGCTAAACATGCTCGAAGATATGTTCAAGAAACAAAAAGAAAAGTTGGATGCAATGCTTGAAACAAGCCAGAATCAATTTGAAAGTATTCAAAACAATCAGAATTCATTCAGAGGATGACAGATCAAATGAGACAATTCACAGAAACCAGGACTACATACCTCAAGAACCAGTTCAGATGACACTGATGAAGCCCTCAAGTACCAATCATTTCACAATGACATTTCAACAGAGGAGGAGGCTGAGCAGTATCAACAACCAGAGGTATCAGTTCAGGAGCCCGAACCGGCAAAGTCTCAAATTGACTTTTATTATTCAGATTCTGACGATGATGAAGCTGATCTATTTGTACCAACTGCACCAACAACAGAGGATCAAATTTCAATCCTCAAAATGAAGATCTTGGAGCATGCTTTACCTGATGTTTGAAGAAGATCTATCTGAACCATCCATCCAGTTGTATCAAGAGGATGAAAACCTAATGTCAGAAACATCTTTGCATCCTCAGGTTGACAATTTTGAAGCATGTATTTCACAGATAACAGATGAAGAACTGAATACAGAAATTTTAAAATGCATCTGTGAAGAAAAGGTGGAGCAAAAAGCAGAGCAAATGGAGGAGCAACTGTCAGACCAATTGAAAATCCAGAGCATTCAGGAGAAACATCGCTGTTTTGGGAGTACTAATCAAAGATATCACCCAGAAGCTTGACAGAATGGAACTTCCATTCCAAGTCAAGCACCATATGAGACCTCCTGATTTTCTTTCTTTCTTTGCAGGAACCACTGGAAACACAAGAAGCAAAAAGGTGGCACGAGCACTAATGGGACAAACTCTTTTTGCCACTTTACCGTTGGAAGAGACCCTTCAAAAGAAACGCTCACGGGATTGTCTTAATCGGACATCCAAAACGACATTGAAACCTCATTGACATATGGATTTTAGTCACGTCTGGCTGAAGACGAAAAATTTAGCGCTAGTAGGGAGGCAACCCATGCAATTTGTTGTAATTTCTGTTTTCATATTTTGTGTATACATGTTGTAGAGTTTTTAATTTTGTGTGTTATTTTTTAGGGAAAAGCTCAACCAAAGCATAAGACAGAAGGAAAGGTGTGTGGCAAAGAAAGAGACAATTCATTAGTGATGGCTGAGTAAAGAATTATTCTTGAAACGCATCCTAATGGATTTTATACCAAACAAGTGGCGTATTGCGTACACAATTACGTTGCCTTAATTATTGCTTTGATTCGCTTTTCTGTTGTAATTATCTTTATTTTCGTAGACATGATCCAGACTTTTTGACCTTTCACGATTCATTTTGTTGTTTAGCAAACAAACGTCCTCAGGAAGATACTAGTGCTATTATTACTTACCCTTTTTCAGATACTATAAATTCAGCCCGTCATTGCACTTTTGAAGGCATCTAGAGTTGAGAAAGAAATACATAAAAAAAAATGGAAGCCACTTCAAGAAGACGAGTTGAAAACATCTGTGTGTTTTGCGGTACTAGTATTGGTACTAAGCCACAATACGTAGAGGCAGCACATGAATTGGGTCGAGTCTTAGCAGCAAGGAATATGCACTTAATATATGGCGGAGGCAATCTTGGACTAATGAGGATCGTTTCAAAGGCCGTACAGGAAGGAGGCAGTCACGTTTTGGGAATCATCCCAAAACCCTTGGCAGAGGCAAATCTTATTGGAACATCAAACGGAGATGAACTGATCGTGCCAGGTATGTCTGAATGATTGGTAGAAATGATTAACCGTGCTGATGCTTTTATCGCTTTGCCATGTGGCTTGGGTACATTGGAGGAAATTTTTATAGTCCTATCTTGGCGAACCTGAACATACACCAGAAACCGCTTGGACTGTTTAACGTTGATGAATTTTATGATTTTTTTGTTGTTTTGTGTTTCTTGATGATGCTCGGAGAAATGGGTTCGTGTCAAAACCTATGAAAGAACTCCTTTTACTGCCAGAACTGCTCCGATCTAATAGACCAACTCTTAGCCTATGAACCACAAGTTGACCCTATCCTTTCAAAGATAAATTGGTCCGAGGACGATCGTGGTAAGAGGCGTCGTATTAATCTGGATCTTAACCTTTAACTTTCGTGTAGATTTCAGCTAACCAGGTATTATCTTCTAAACTCTTCTTCTACTGTTTAAGACATTGGGGACAATGTCTCATTTAGGTTTGGGGGAGAGAATTAGTTAACTAGTACCTTGCTTTTAGTTTGTGTGTTGTTTTTATTTTTAGTCCAAAATTTTTCGAAAAATACAAAAAAATTGAAAACTTTTCAAAAATTAAAAAACAAAATTTGTGTTTTTGTGTTTTTATTTTGACTAAAAAGGGTGAAATTGGTGAGAGATAGCTGAGTAAGGAGTTCCCACTCTGATACGTATCTCAAACCCATTTTTGAAACAAGTTAATTTTGTTTATTTCCTTTTGAATTATTTAATTTGTGAATTCTCCATAAATACTGACTAAAATGGATCTTCATATGCTCAGTTAGCAGATATTATCAACATGCATAGTAACATACATACGGACATGAGTTAAAATTGAAAGTTTGTAATATTCAGTGCTCTAGTTTAATTGGAGGAAGCATCTCAAAAAGCATGGAGTAAAAAAAAAAAATAAAAAAATCTGAGATCCGAGTTATTAAGTCTGTAAGGGTGTTTTAACACCTAGTGCCCTAAAACCAACTGGTTTGGGAGTCACTGGCCCAAAGCTCGTACATGGATCAAAGATGCTGCAAAAATATATATATCTGAAGTCTGAGTAATTAAGTCCGTAGGGGTGTCTTAACACCTGGTGCCCTAAAGCCAACTGGTTTGGGAGTCACCGACCCAACACTCGCTACATAGATGGAAGATATTGTATATAAAAAAAATCAAGAAAAATCAGAAAAATCCGAAAAATTATTCCATTGCTGCAAAAAGGTGTGAATTCTGATAAAACTTTAGGACAAAAATATTACTCTCTTATCAACTGCACTTATTACTGTTGTGGGCAAAAATGAGTTGTTTAATGTTTTGTTGGCTGTGTATATGGAGAATGGTAAATATAATCGGAGAATTTACTTATTCAGTAATTTAGAATGAAACAAAACAACTATTGACTTGGAGTAGAAGTTTCACCTGATTAGTCACTAACATCTTTATTCTCTTTTCGCTTGTCTTTTTGCTTTTGTGTGCATTAGTTTTATTATCTTTTTACTTTTGTAAAACGTTTGTGGGTATCGTTGTTGTAAGCCCTCACGAGACTATAACTCGTCCACTAGGGACACCTAGGGGTTTAAAGGTTTGTTGCATATGCTAAATGCAACCGTGATCCCTACGAAAGTGGCTTAGTTTAATTTTAATTGTTTCTTGTATTTTATTTTGTTGTTTTGCTCAAGGACTAGCAAAATGTTAGGTTTGGGGGTGTGATGAGCGGAAATGTATCAATATTTACCGCCCCTTTTACTTAATATTTTGTTTAGTTTCTCGGGTTTGATGAACGTTTTGATGTGTTTTAGTTTATTTTGCAGATAAAATAATATTGGGACTTAATGAAATCATTTAGGACGAAATGTAGGTCAAATAAGGGCAAAAATTGGACTTGACATATTAATTTTGGAGATTGGAAACTTGAAAGGGCGTTTTAACGAAGTGCAGTTTTGGAAATTCCAGTTTTGCGCATCTGTCGTAGTTTAGGCATAACTTTTTACTCCGATATCGGATTGAGCTGATTCAAGTTCCAGATTAAATAAGAATCAAAGATCTACAACTTTGAAAGACAAAATAATTTCGAATTCTGAAGATTGCATGCCCGAAATGGATGAACCATCCAGAAGTGTGTTGTGTGTAATTATTAAATCACTTTCAATCTTTCAATCATTCAAAGCAAAAAATAAATTATTTGACCTGACTAATAAAAGATACCGCCAGATTGGTCGATTGGTAATTAAATTTTGGTTCCGCCTTTATGGCTGGTTGGATTTAATTTGACTTAATCAGGTTACCGCCTATATGGCTGGTTGGTAAAATAATCACAAGTTAATATATTATTTTATGGGAGATATCTAAATTAGTAGTAGTAAAAGTAATTCCTTTTACCTTAGTATTTTATTTTACTTTTCAGTTTTTACTTTATGTCTTTTACTTTTCAGCATTTTTACTTTATGTCTTTTACTTTTAAGTTTTTACTAGCCATAGTTATGTGTTAGTTATCTGGGGTTGTGATGACTTTTAATATCACCGGTTTATAAGTGGTTAGATTATAGTTTTGGTATTATAAAGATTTATTTATTGAGTCTTAATCTTAATGCTTTTTCATTAACTGGCCATTAATAAAATTGATATGGTAAATCGAAAATGAACTAGACATAGAGATTTTAGGTTTCAGCCTTAGACTCAATAGCCCACGATCTTCCTTGAGGATAGATAACCCTTAATAGATTTCCTTACAGGATAGGAATATACCTGTCGGGCGGGGGTAGCCTTTATTGCAACTTAATCTTAATGAATCCAGATAATTTGGTTGACATAGACATATGGTTCAATTAAGTTAAACTGGGTATTTTGTGTCTGACCATCGACAGAGGCTTACACATAATTTAGTGTTCCAGGTTAATAAATCAATATATTACCCAACTTTAAGATAACCACTTCATCTTTAAAATGATATTAAAAGAAATCACAACCCTAGATCTTGGTGTCTTTTGTTATTTTCCTTAGTATTTTCTTTTGTCTTTTTATTTATTTATTTATTGTGCAAAACCACATTCAACCAATCAAACAATCATTCTCTTCTCCATTTAATTAGATATTTGTAAATAAATAGATTCAATAATTAATAACAACAATAGGAATTAAGTCCTCGTGGGATCGATATTTTTATACTACTTGAACGATACGTGCGCTTGCGTTATACGTGTGTGTTTACGCCGGTCAGCTGAGTCTTCTATAGATTTGATCTTGTAGTCTATATGATGAACCAAGACTATACTATTGGAGAGTTGATGGCAATGTTGCGTGAAACAGAAAATGAGCTTTTGAAGGGCAAAAAGTGCGAGGCGCACTTCGCTTCAACATCTTAGTCTGCCAAGGCTTGGCCAAAGGCTACTGGAGGTGTAAAGAAGAAGAAGAAGAAGAAGGGCAAGGCCAAATCATCAAAGTCTTCTGGGAAGGCTAAGGACAAATCCCAAGATGTCTGCCTACAGTGTGGCAAACAGGGTCACTGGAAGCGTGACTGCCGTGAGTACAAGGCGCACATGAAGGAAATCAAAGCGGGCAAGGCACCGGCTTTAGGTATGTTTGTTATAGAAATAAACATGTCTACTTCTAATTTTAAAAATTGGATTTTTGATTTTGGTTGTGGTACTTATATATGTACTGATGTGCAGGATCTGTAGATTAGCAGAAGACTGGCCTCAGGAAAGATTGACCTACGAGTTCGAAACGGGACCAGAGTCGCTGTTATGGATGTAGGGACTTATATTTTGGAACTTTCCTCGGGGCATGTACTAAACTTATCAGACAGTTGTTATGTACCTAGTTGACTAAGAATATTATTTATGTATCTTGTTTAGCCCAATGTGGGTATACTTTTGTATTAGAAACACTGGGTGTTTTATGTATAAAAATGATATTGAGATATGCAGTGTTGATGTGTATAATGGTCTTTATATTTTGAATATAAATCAATCTCAAACATATAATGTAACAAACAAAAAGCTTAAATTAAGTAACAAATATGAAACTTATATGTGGCATTGTAGTCTAGGACACATTAACAAGACTCGCATATCCACACTTTCGAAGAGTGGGTACTTGGATGGATTTGATCCAAATTCATATGATGTCTGCGAATCTTGTTTATTAGGCAAAATGCCTAAAACACCTTTTAGAGGTAAAGGTGCACGTGCCACCGACTTGTTAGCCCTCGTTTATAGTGACATATGTGGGCCCAAGTCTAGCCAGGCTAGAGGTGGATATGAATACTTCGTAACCTTTACGGATGATGCATCGCGTTATGGTTATGTGTATCTTATGAGACACAAGTCGGAAACTTTTGAGAAATTCAAAGAGTTTCGACACGAAATAGAAAAAGACCGGCAAAAGTATTAAGACATTACGGTCGGACCGTGGTGGAGAATACTTGAGCAATGTGTTTCTTGATTACTTGAAAGAGTATGGTATTATTTCACAGTGGACTCCTCCCGGAACACCGCAATTAAACGGTGTGTCCGAATGGAGAAACCGAACTTTGTTGGACTTGGTAAGGTCGATGATGAGTCGCACAGAGCTACCTATTTCCTTCTGGGGATATGCATTGAACAGTGCAATACTTATTTTGAATAAGGTTCCGTCAAAGAATTCACACTATTTTATACTTGGATTGATCTTGGGATGACCTTAGAAACCCAACAATGGTATCAAAGCCTATTTGAGCATGAAATTTGATTAGGGTTTATATACTAAAATTTGGGTAAATTTGATTTGAGCATGTTTTGATCAAATTGTTTGTTTGAATATTCTTATATATATTGATAACTTAGAGTTATGCATGATCAATTTGATGAAAAATTAATTGGATTAATTTTCCCCAAATTATAAGGCTTGGCCGAAAGTTATAGTGCCCTAAAGTCATGGTAATTTTTTATTTTTTAAATCATTGGATGAGTTTAAAGACATGATATATATTGATTTGTGATTTAATTGGAATTAAATCGAAATCGGATATAAAATCCTTCAAATTGCCGTGACTTGAGAATCATGAAAATGAGTTGATTTTGTTTCAATAATGTTGGACATGTGTTGAATATTAAAATGCATGATTAATTAATCATATTGATATTTTGGAAATTTTAATTTAGATAATTAATTTGTGCAATACACTTTAATTAATTAAATTATGAAATTTGGAATATTAGAATTTAATTAATTGGGCTTAATTTGGAATTGGGCTAAAAATGTTGTATTTGGGCCTAATGGGCTTGGTTGGGCCAAGTTGGTTTAAAACAATTGGATTGGATCCAAATTGGGCCTAAACCATTCCATTAAGTCCAAATATAACAAATGGGCCTTCAAACATTTAATTGGGCCAAAATTGATTTCTTGGCAAATATGGTGATTCCTTTATTGGGCCTTGTATTTGGGTTTGACCCATATTGACCAAAGCCCATGCCTTAAGAAATTAATTGAAAGCCCATTGGACTTTAATTAAATGAACATTGGATGTTAATTGGGCTTTTAGACCCATTAAGATTAGATTTAGAATCTAAGTCGTAAAGGCGCATTAAAAGTGTAATTATTTAATTTGGAATTAAATATAGAATTAGTATTGAATACAAATTAAATTAGATTTAAATTGTAGTTCGAGATAATTCAAGAATTCGTACTTTGAGTACTTATTCTTAAACGAGTTGGACTCTCGCAAATCAAATCGTTGTTTGAACATTGGATGATCACTTTATTCAAAGATTAATTAATTGGATTAGATTGATTGAATAACATGCTTTGTGTGAATACATGGATGTGTTGTATGAATAATGTATATCAGATGGATATTAGAAGGGTGAGGGCAATTTTGGAAATTGTTGTAATAAATTTAGAATTTATTAAATTGGACCTGCGTGTCCAGCCTTTATCTCTCGATTCTTTGTAATTCTCTTCTCACCTAATTCCCTTCAATGTTAATGAGGTTTCTTTAATTGTATTATGTAATTGGGTAGAAGTTAGAATAGTGCTAGCCGGGGAGAGGAAAGTGAGTGATTTGTTCTAGGAACAATTTGTGAGATATCCATCCGCATATCATTATTAATTTATTTACCGCGCCTTATTATGCTTTTAGAATGCATGCTTAAGGGTGTATGATGAGACCTAAACAAAGATAATTAATTGGTTGCCAATTACGCGAAAAACCATCAACAAATATTAAGCGATTCCTTCCATTGAATGATTCATTCTCAAGATCCAAGATTGGCACTGGTTTGTTGGCCAAAGTCAAGACCTTTGTCCATCGCGGATGTGTTTGAATCATGAAGGCTTTGTTCCATATCGTATGTCTGGTCCAAGTTGTGATTTGTTGGCCAAAGTCAAGATCACTTCTTATCCATCGACATCGATTACGAAGCTTTCCAAGGTCAATGGGTCCCGCTTAACTGGAATCATTATGCTTATTGTGCCAAAGCCAAGCTTAGTTGATTCAGAGGAAAAGGTTAGGAAAATATATTGGATATATTGGCATATATATTGTATATATGTTTCGGACTTGGAGGTCAACCTACCGGATCTAGGAATTGGATGAGATCCAATTGATCTTAGAGATCTACCTAGTTAAATATCATACAGCTTGTTGGCCAAAGTCAAGGTTGTGTGTTATTTAACGGGATCCTAGCCCACTAGGAAACTAGGTTTCCCGAGTACTCAACAGAGGGTTAGAGGCTCGCCGAAAAAGTAGAGGCCAGGCATTGAATTTGCAATTTCGTTCAAATACTTGGCTTTACGCGCTTTCAAATTATTTCGTCAATTATATTTATTAGTTGGACTAATATTTTATTATTTTTCTTGTAACAGTTAGACTGTACCCAAACATCGTTAATTGAATAGTTTGACTATTGCAATTAAGATGACATGAAAGTTGAGCATTAGAGATATTATCATGGGCGACAATGTCTTTAATAGCGCGAACTTTCAAGACTGGGATATAAATCTCAGGATTGTCCTGGGATCCGAGAAGTTGCTCTACACTATAGAGAGACCTATTGGGCCTAAGCCTAGATCTGATCAGATAGTTGAGCTAGAGCTTTGGAAGACTCATAGCGATGACAACTTCACTACTCAATCTATAATGCTTGCTGCTATGACTCAACAATTCAATCGTCAGAACAAGGGATTGGATCCCTATCATATGATGGCGAAATTACATGATCTTCATCGATCTAATCTTAGATCGCAGAGATATGAGTTGCAGAAGAAGCTCTTTCGCGCTCGCATGTCAGAGGGTACATCTGTTGAGCACCATGTGTCGCAGATGATTACTGACATTGAGCAGCTGGGACAGATGGGCATTGTCTTCGAGGCTGAGACTTCTATAGATTTGATCTTACAGTCTCTGCCCAACACTTGAAGTGGGTTCATCATGAACTACAATATGATGAACCAAGACCATACTCTTGGAGAGTTAATGTCCACACTGCGCGAAGTAGAAAAAAGAGCTCCTAAAGGGCAAGAAGCTCGAGGCGCACTTCGGTTCAACATCTCAGTCTTCGAGGGCTTGGCCTAAGGCGACTGGAGGTGTAAGAAAAGAAGAAAAAGAAGGGCAATGCCAAATCGTCAAAACCTTCTGGGAAGGGTAAGGACAAATCACAAGATGTCTGCCTACAGTGCGGCAAACAAGGTCACTGGAAGCGTTACTACCGCGAGTATAAGGCACACATGAAGGAAATCAAAGCAGGCAAGGCACCGGCTTCAGGTATGTTTGTTATAGAAATAAACATGTCTACTACTAGTTTTAAAAATTGGATTTTTAATTATGGTTGTGGTACTCATATATGTATTGATGTGTAGGATCTGCAGATTAGCAGAAGACTGCCTCAGGAGGGATTGACCTCCGCCTTGGAAATGGGACATGAGTCGCCGTTTTGGCCGTTGGCACTTATGCTTTGGAACTGCCCTCAGGGCATGTACTTAAACTTACAGACTGTTATTATGTACCTAGTTTGACTATGAATATTATTTCTATATCTATGTTAGCCCAATGTGGGTATACTTTTGTATTTAGAAACAATGGGGTGTTTTAGTATAAAAAAATGATATGGAGATTGCACTGCTGATGTAAATAATGGTCTTTATTTTTGAATATAAATCAATCTCAAACATATAATATAACAAACAAAAGGCTTAAATTAAGTAACAAAGATGAAGCTTATATGTGGCATTATCGTCTATGACAATTAAGAAGACTCGCATATCCACACTTTCGAAGAGTGGGTACTTGGACGGATTTGATCCAAATTCATATGACTCTACGAATCATGTTTATTAGGAAAAATGCCTAAAACACCTTTTAGCAGTAAATGTGCACGTGCCACCGAACTATTAGCCCTCGTTCATAGTGACATTTGTGGGCCCATGTCTAGCCAGGCTAGAGGTGATATGAATACTTCGTAACCTTTACGGATGATACATCGCGTTATGGTTATGTGTATCTTATGAGACACAAGTCGAAAACTTTGAGAAATTCAAAGAGTTTCGACACGAAGTAGAAAAATAGACCGGCAAAAGTATTAAGACATTACGGTCGGACCGTGGTGGTGGCGAATACTTAGCAATGAGTTTCTTGATTACTTGAAAGAATATGGATTCTTTCACAGTGGACTCCTCTCGGAACACCGCAATTAAACGGTGTGTCCGAACGGAGAAACCGAAACTTTGTTAGACGATGGTAAGGTCTATGATGAGTCGCACAGAGCTACCTATTTCCTTCTGGGGATATGCATTAAACAGTGCAATACTTATTTTGAATAAGGTTCCGTCAAAGTCTGTTCAACAGACTCCGTATGAGATATGGACAGGAAAGAAACCGGGTTTCTCATTCCTGAAAATTTAGGGATGTTGGGCAAACGTTAAACGTTTGGAAGGTACCAAACTAGAACCCAAATCGGATAAATACCTATTTGTAGGATATCCTAGGGAAACCAAAGGATATTACTTCTATCACCCACAAGAGAACAAAGTATTTGTTGCTCTACATGCGGTTTCCTTGAGAAGGAATTCCTAAATGCACAGTGGTAAGTGGGAGGAAAATAGAACTCGATGAAAATCGGAGTGATACTGTTCCTGGCACAGAATCCTTAACGGAACATGAACAGTCATCAGGGATGAGACTGTACCACAATCTTCGAATACACAAGAACCGCGTAGGTCGAGAGAGTCAGAAACAACCTGAGAGGTATGGGTTTCTGATCTCACCTCATGTAGATATTAATCTTATTGAGGAAGATGACGGCTACGTATGAGGAAGCGATACAGGTATCGACTCCGTTTTTATGGCAAGAGTCCATGAAGTCCGAAATGGATTCCATGTACACCAACCAAGTTTGGACACTGGTTGATGCACCAGAAGGCGTAAAGCTTATTGGTTGCAAATGGGTCTTCAAGAAGAAGACCAACATGGATGGCAACGTACAAACGTACAAAGCTAGGCTTGTAGTGAAAGGGTATCGTCAACGACATGGTGTCGATTACGATGAACTTTTTACCCGTTGCCATGATAAAATCCATTCAGATAATGCTTGCTATTGCTGCATATTCGATTACGAGATATGGCATTGGACGTCAAAACCGTTTTCTTAACGGAACCTTTGAGGATGTTTATATGCAACAGCCTGACGGTTTGTCGTACCAAACTTGCAAACAAGGTTGTAAGTTAAATCGATCCATTTATGGATTGAAGCAAGCATCGCATTCTTGGAACCAACGTTTTGATGAGATCATAAAAGAATATGATTTCGTTCAAAACGAGGATGACCTTGTGTATATAAGAAGGTTAGTGGGAGCGCACTGACATTCATTGCCTTTACGTTGATGATGTATTGCTTATTGGCAATGACATTCCCATGCTACAATGGTCGTGAAAGCTTGGCTTTCATTAAAATTCTCCATGAGAGATCTGGGAGAATCAGCCTTTAATCTAGGAATAAAGATCTACCGGATAGATCTAGAAGCTGCTTGGACTCTCCCAGAGTACGTATGTTGACAAAGTGTTGAGAGATTCAACATGGATCAGTCCAATAGGGGATTGTTGCAAGTGTCACATGGCGTCACTCTATCTAAGGACATGTGTCCCAAACCTCAAGATGAGAGAGACAACATGAGTCGGATCCCGTTCTCCTCGGTAGTCGGATCGATTCATGTAGCCATGATATGTACGTGACCTGATGTCTCGTAGGCGTTGAGCATGTGTAGTCGATCAGACGAACTAAGGATGCTTTCTTAATCTATGGAGATGGAGAACTTGAGGTAACTGGGTATACTGATGCAAGTTTCCAAACCGATAAAGACGACTGCAAGTCGCAATCTGGGTACATATTTTGTTTGAACAACGGAGCAGTAAGCTGGAAATCTTCTAAGTAAGAGACTGTTGCCGATTCAACAACAGAAGCAGAATACATTGCTGCAGCTGAAGCAACAAAATAGGCAGTTTGGATCCGTAAATTCCTAATTGGAATTGAAGTAGTTCCGTTAGCAGCTGAGCCCGTTCCATTGTATTGTGACAATAACGGGGCTATAGCACAGGCTAAGGAACCGCGGTCTCATCAACGATCCAAGCATGTTCTTCGACGTTTCCATATGATTCGTGAGATCATACATCATGGCGATGTGAAGATAGAGAAGGTCGCATCAGAGGACAACATTGCAGATCCACTGATGAAAGCATTTCCTCAGCAAAAGTTTGAGTGACATGTATATAGTTCATCGTGGTGGGAGATTGTTGGAAAATTATGACCCATAGCGTCACTATTTGTAAAAGACATTGTGGTTTTTGTACAAATTAACTATGTGACAATGGAAATTGCATTTTATCATTTTGTAATTTGATTACTTGAATATATAAATGATAAAAGTCATTATGATTAGTTCCTGATTATAAGATATGAGACAATATCAATCCATAAAGGTTTAATCATTAAATACCCCTAGTCGTAGTATTATCGATACTGGACATCGATAATGTGTAATAGACTAGTATTGCACTTGTGCGTGTTATGGAAGCGTAACAACATAGTTCTCATATATTTAAGTATTGGATACTTATGCAAGTGTGATAGGAGGTTGTGTTTACCGATGGTACGGAAATAGCTTCGCTTTGGATAGACCCCTAGGAATCCCATTGGTAGTATGACTATGTGTCTATGGGAATCCGCTTTAGGGTAGGTGTATTTGGTCTTAACCTGAGACTTGCATCGCTAGTACTTGCAACAATCAATACGCTTAGTTTTGGTCGTTCGGAACATTAACAGGTTCTTTGTACGCCTCTTTTAGGTATTAAGAATTGTAGTGTCTTGGGTGTGATGTCAAGACAGAAGTATCACTTCAGTCATATGGAGATGATGAACACACAGTGACAGAACTGGTACTCTAATGTGTTGCAACCATCGGGATAATATGACAAGGTCATGATTATCCGATTAAAGAGACTAGTTGTTTGTGATCCGATATATGCTTCGTACGGAGTAGACACTATTCCAATCCCAGGCCTTGCATGTGACATCGACACTGGATCGCAATACGCAATACTACGTATACTACGCCTGACAAAGATTAAATATTCCTTTATGAATATTTTTGGAGAATTGGGTAGGCACGGTGCTTTGCTAGAAGCCAACCATGTCTCGTAAATAGGTAAAAATGTAGTACGAGGTACTCACGTGTTCGGATAGTCCGACGACCAGATTTACTGCCAACATATCCAGGGATTTCATGGGTCGCTTCCCGAAGATTCACCGATGACGTATGATTCGAACATAATTAATCTAGGATTAATTACGGAGAGATTTTATCTAGGATAAAATACTATTAAAAGAGAGAGACCGATTAATTTGGAATTAATCGATAAAATAATATATTTGATATATTAAATGAAATTAGATTTCATAACGGAATTAAAATTGGATTTTAATTCAGGCGAACGAATTAATTTAGAATTAATTCGCGAGCGACGTGAATAGTAATTTTGCTAGGCATAATTATTTAATTAAATTTGATTTAATTACGTCGCAACGGAAAATTCGTTAATTCATTAACGAACCCGAGCCCGGAATATTTTTGCGGGCCCACTCGGATTTTAAATTTACTGGGGCCCACATGTCACATCACAAGTTACATCACTTGTCACTTTATTCACTTTTTGGTGATGGAAGTTAATGAAGACTTTTGAGATAACTTATTTCTTACACAAGTTGATGTGATGAAAGACTTTTACCAAATATTTGAGATTTGGTATATGATATTTTGTTTTTTGGAAAATCAAATACACAAGTCAACATTTCATTCTCATCTCATCTCTCTCTCTCAAAAACGCACTCTCCCTCTCTTTGAAAGGCTTGGCCGAAACTCACCAAGGAGAAGAAGAAAAATTGTTGCAATTTTTTTAAGTGCTAGCACACCAAAGATTCATACAAAGGTGATAGGGAAACCATTCCCAAGAGCTTGGAATCCATCTCAAAGCTTGGAGCTTGGACATCAACAATCAAAGAGAAGATCTTGGAGCACTTCTCAAAGGAAAATTTTGTTATCAACGCATCCTATATCCGTTCAAAGTGAGTATAATTCCACTATTCTCCTTTAAGTATTCACACTATTTTATGCTTGGATTGATCTTGAGATGACCTTAGAAACCCAACAGGTTTCTGATCTCACCTCATTTGGATATTAATCTTATTGAGGAAGATGAACCGGCTACGTATGAAGAAGCGATACAAGGTATAGACTCCGGTTTATGGCAAGATGTCATGAAATCTGAAATGGATTCCATGTACATCAACCAAGTTTGGACACTGATTGATGCACCAGAAGGCGTAAAGCCTATTGGTTGCAAATGGGTCTTCAAGAAGAAGACCGACATGGATGGAAACATACAAACGTACAAAGCTAGGCTTGTAGTGAAAGGGTATCGTCAACGACATGGTGTCGATTACGATGAAACTTTTTCACCAGTTGCCATGATTAAATCCATAAGGATAATGCTTGCTATTGCTGCATATTTCAATTATGAAATATGGCAGATGGACGTCAAAACCGCTTTCCTTAACGGAAACCTTTTGGAGGATGTTTATATGCAACAGCCTGATGATTTTGTCGTACCAAAATATGCATATAAGGTTTGCAAGTTAAATCGATCCATTTATGGATTGAAGTAAGCATCGCGTTTTTGGAACCAACGTTTTTATAAGATCATAAAAAATATGATTTCGTTCAAAACGAGGATGATCCTTGTGTATATAAGAAGGTTAGTGGGAGCGCATTGACATTCATTGTCCTTTACGTTTATGATGTATTGCTTACTGGCAATGACATTCCCAAGCTACAATCGGTGAAAGCTTGGCTTTCATTAAAATTCTCCATGAAATATCTGGGAGAAGCAGTCTTTATTCTGGGAATAAATATCTACCAGGATAGATCTAGAAAGCTGCTTGGTCTCTCCCAGAGCACGTACATTGACAAAGTGTTGAAGAGATTCAACATGGAACCGTCTAAGAGGGGATTGTTGCCAGTGTCACATGGTGTCACTCTATCTAAGGACATGTGTCCTAAAACTCAAGATGAGAGAGACAACATGAGTCGAATCTCATTCGCTTCTGTAGTCAGATCGATCATTTTGTCATGATATGTACGTGACCTGATGTCTCATATGCTTTGAGCATGTGTAGTCGCTATCAGGCCGATCCAGGTGATGGTCACTGGGTTGCGGTTAAGAACATCCTTAAGTATCTTAGACGAACTAAGGATGCTTTCTTAATCTATGGAGATGGAGAACTTGAGGTAACTGGGTTTACCGATGCAAGTTTCCAAACCGATAAAGTCGATTTTGTCGTACCAAAACATGCATACAAGGTTGGCTATAGGCCAAGTAGGAGATTGTTGGACAATTGTGACACATAGCATCACTATTTGTAAAAGACATTGTGGTTTTTGTACAAATTAACTATGTGACAAAGGAAATTACCATTTTATCATTTTGTAATTAGATTACTTGAATATATAAATGACAAAAGTCCTTTTGATTAGTTCCAGATTATAATATATGAGACAATATCAATCCATTAAGGTTTAATCATTAAATATCCCTAATCGTAGTATTATCGAGACTGGACATCGATAATGCGGAATAGACTAGTATTGCACTTGTGCATGTTATGGAAGCGTAACAACATAGTTCTTATATATTTAAGTATTTGATACTTATGCAAGTGTGATATGAGGTTGTGTTTTCCGATGGTATGAAAACAGCTTCGCTCTATATAGACCCCGCAGAATCCCATTGGTAGTATGACTATATGTCTATGGGAATCCGCATCAGGGTAGGTGTATTTGGTCTTAACCTGAGACTTGCATCGCTAATACTTGCGACAATCAGTACTCTTTGGTTTTGGTCGTCCAGGACTTTAACAGGTTCTGTGTCCTCTTCTGGGTTTATTGAGAATCGTAGTGTATTGGGTGTGATGTCAAGATGGAAGTATCACTTCAAGCATTTGGAGATGATGATCACGTTGGGATACAGAACTGGTACTCTATTATCTTGCAACTATCGGGATAATATGACAAGGTCATGATTATCCGATTAAAGTGACTAGTTGCTAGTGATCCGATATATGCTTCATACGGGGCAGACACTATTCCAGCCCCAGGCCTTGCATATGACATCCGCTACTGGATCGCAATACGTAATACTTCGTATACTACGCCTGACAAAGATTATATATTCCTTAAAGAATATTTCTGGAGAATTGGGTAGGCACGACGCTTTGCTAGAAGCCAACCATGTCTTGTAAATCGGTAAGAACGTGGTACAGGGTACGTACTTGTTCGGGTAGTCCGACGACCGCAATTACTGCCAACATTTCCAAGGATCTCATGGGTCGCTTCCCGAAGATTCACCGATGACGTATGACTCGAACATAATTAATCTGGGATTAATTATGAGCGAGAGAAAATTAATCTAGGATTAATTACGGCGAGACTTTATCTGGGATAAAATTTGAATAGAAGAGAGAGAACGATTAATTTGGAATTAATCGATAAAATAATATATTCGATATATTAAATTAAATTAGATTTCATAACAGAATTAGAATTGGATTTTAATTCGGCGAATGAATTAATTTAGAATTAATTTGCGAGCGACTTTCATAATAATTTTGCAAGGCATTATTATTTAATTAAATTTGATTTAATTAAGTCGCAACTAAAAAAATTTGTTAATTCGGAATTAATAGCCCGAAATGTATTTAGCGGGCCCACTCGGATTTTAAATTTAAGTGGGGCCCACACCTAATCATATCACCAGTCAACTTTATCAACTTTTGGTTGATAGAAGTTGGTAGGATTTTAGGTTGCTTGAAAAATACACAACCTTGATTTGTGAATGACAGTTACCTAATTTGATTTGGTAAATGGTAATTGTTTTTTGAAAATGATATACACAACACCCTTCACTCATTCTCTCTTCTTCTATTTCACATGAAAATGACTCTCTTCTCCTCTCCTTCACCGTGACTCTCTATCTCATTTTTCTTGCATTTGTCGAGAACAATATGAACAAAAATGAAAGAATTTTGTTGTAATTTTCTTCCTTAGCTAGCACTTAAATAATCATACAAAGGTGATAGGGAAACATCCCATGAGTTTGGAATTCAAAAGATCAAGCTTGGAGCTCAACATACAATCAAATGAGAGCTTGGATCAACTTCAAATGAGGCAAATTTTTGTTGTCTACACATCCTACCTAGCCGATCAATGTAAGTTATTCTGCAAACTTCGTTGAGTATTCACACATATCTTATGTTTAATTGATCTTGGGATAGTTCTTAGAGAACCCAACAGTGAGCACAGTGCCTTCGAGTGTTGAAGATAGTGTGGGCGGAGCCTTAGAATCTGATTTTGATGAGATTTGTGTGGACCTGAGGTCTTTTTATTTGTTTGGAGTATTCTTGGATTGGCTTTGATGCTGGATTGCGATCTAGGTTGTCCGGTTTTAGGATACATCATGCCGGATTTTCGGAAATTTATAGTCTGATGAAGGTGGGTCAATCTTGTCTCCTACCGGTAGCATCCTGCCCTCGCGAGGTGTTACAATTGTGGTATCAGAGCAAAGGTTAGGGTGTCGGTGACTGCTGCTATATGGTATCCGATCGTCTGAGTAAGTTTTTTGTTTCGTATAGAGCATATAAGTCATATGTTTTTTGTTTGATTTGATTTTTGTTATAGGGTATGACGTGCTATGATTTTGATTGATATGAATGATTTGGATTTTCTGTATACGTATGTGTATAGGTACATTAAGTTAAAAATATGTGGTTTATATAGATATATGTATTAGTAAGTAATGTGAATACAAGGTGTTTGAGGTACAAGAGATTCTATGATGTTGATAGTCTGAATTGTGAATTGATATCTTGAATCATGTTTTAAAAATTTGGTATTTGATTTTTGGCACAAAAGTGTTTTGAAAAGAAAAAGGAGAGGAAAAAATAAAGAAAAAAGTTTTCTGATGTTTTGATTGTGATTAATAAAAGATAAAGAAATATTCAGCCTCGACGCTTGATTCGCTTTTTCATGATTTGAGATCTATCAATATGTTTCCGTCGAGGTGCTTGATAATATGTTTCAGTCTCGGTGCTCGAAAATGATTTTGATGTTTTTAAACTATAAAACTTGTTTCCGCCGAGACGCTCGAAAATATGTTTCCGCCATGGTGCTTGATGATTTTTTATTTTTGACCATCCGTGGTGCTCGTATATATTTCGTTCCAGATTGGCTCCTGGGGCTCTCGTTATGGGGTCCAGAACATCGAAAAATGGATGGCCCACTACCCTGTCGACATGGTCCGTACACTATCCGATCTATGCGCGCGACTGAGCAGTGGACTATCGATATATATTTTGAAAACTTTACATCAAAGATTTATTTTTGATTTACACATATTTATGTTTTGGGGGGGAAATAATTTCAAAAGAATTAAATTTTGATTTGATGCATTTTGACATTATTTTTGATATTATATGATATGATATGATATGTTTTTGTCATGGTGCTTGATGATTTCATGTTTTTGACCCTCCGTGATGCTCGTATAGGGGTTTGCCCAACTCCAGTGGGCCGACCTAACCCTCTATAAGTTAAGATTGATATTATTATGTATTGATTATGAAAATGAACTCAACATGCTAGTAGGGTTGATGAATGCATTTAAGCATGATTTAGTGGTTGCAGGGATAGAATTTAGAATTATAAATGCTTATTAGATTGAAACAGATAAAAAATAGTTTAAAGCATGAAATAAAATCAGTATGTTGGTATGAATATTGGGTGTGCACATGAGTACGATCAGAGAATATGGATGCAAGTTTCTGTAGTGATTATGCGTGATAGTTTGAGCATGATATAAACGTATAGAATATAAGATAGTTAAAGACAAAAAATATTAGAAAGAGTAACATTTATACCTCATTAATTTAGGATGAAAGCATTTAAAGAGTAAAATTCGTATGTTAAAAATCAAATACCAAAATCAAATAAAGGTAAATAGCTTTTAATTAATCCAACAACTCACATCAACCATCACACTTGAGTGTCAAACACTCAAACATCAACTTACATCAAGTCAATCAAGTTGTCAAGTCACATCACTCAAAGTGACAAGTGATTTGACGCTTGAAGTGACTAGCGATTTGACGCTTGATGTGACTAATGATTTGACGCTTGATTTGACTTGCGTGCCGCACTCGAATTCGAAATGTGAATGCGCTCGCAAACAATCTCGGGCTCAGGTTCGCTAATTCCAAATTAACGAATTTTCCGTTGCGACGTAATTATGAGATTATGCCTAGCGAAATCACTATTCACGTGTTAACGAATTAATTCTAAATTAATTCGTTCACCCGAATTAAAATCTAAATACAATTCCGCGTCGAAATCCAATTTCGTATAATATATCGAATATATTAATTTATCGATTAATTCCAAATTAATCGTTATCTCTCTTTAAATGATATTTTATCCCAAATAAATATCTCCGCAATTAATCCCAGATTAATTTTCTCTCTCATCTAATTAATCCCAGATTCATTAAAGTGCGAGTCATACGTCATCGGTGAATCTTCGGGAAGTGACCCATGAGATCCCCAGATAGTTGGCAGTAAATTCGGTCGTCGGACTATCCGAACACGTAAGTACCTAGTACTATGTTTATACCGATTTATAAGACAAGGTTGGCTTCTAGCAAAGCGTCATGCCTACCCAATTCTCCAGAAATATCTTTACATGAATAAGGATCTATATCAGGCGTAGTATACGTAGTATTGCGTATTTCGATCCAGTATCGGATGATCACATGCAAGGCCTGGGGCTGGTACAGTGTCTGCCCCGTACGAAGCATATATCGGATGACGAGCAACTAGTCTATTTAATATCGGATAATCATGACCAGTCATATTATCCTGACGGTTGCAACCTTTTTAGAGAACTAGTTCTGTATCCATGTGTGATCATCATCTCCATTTGACTGGAGTGATACTTCCGTCTTGACATCACACCCAACACACTACCATTCTCGATATACCAAGAAGAAGCGTACACAGAAACTGGTTAAGCCCTGGACGACCAAAACCAAAGTATATTGATTGTCGCAATTATTAGCGGTGCAAGTCTCAGGTTAAGACCAAATACACCTACCCTGATTTCGGACTTCCATAGACACATAGTCATACTACCATGGAATTTCGAGGGGGTCTTTCCAGAGCGAAGCTGTTTTCCGTTACCATCGGTAAAACACAACCTCCTATTACACTTGCATGAGTATCCTATACCCAAATATATGAGAACTATGTCGTTATGCCCTCAAACGTGCACAAGTGTAATACTAGTTTTTTAAGTATTTCTCGATGTCCATCTCGATAATACTCTGACTATGGATATTTAATGATTTATCCTTCGTGGACTGATACTGTCTCATATCATTCTCAATCCAGGAACAAATCATAATGACCTCATATCATTTATATATCTAGGTGATCTAATCACAAATGATAAGAGTGCAATCTCCTTTGTCACATAGTTAATTTGTACAACAACACCATGATCTATACAAATAGTGACGCTATGGGTCATAATTGTCCAACAATCTCCCACTTGGCCTATAGCCAGTCACTCGAGTGTCTGACACCCGAACTATGTACGGTTGGCTCAAATTGCTGAGAAAACGCTTTCGTTAGTGGATTTGCATGACTATCATCTGATGCGATTTATATGATCATCACATCGCCACGATGTATGATCCGAACGAATCAGATGAATATCGAAGTATGTATCTGGGTCGTTGATGAGACCGTTAATTCTTTAGCCTATGCTGACGCCTAGCTCAGCTGCTAACAGAACTATATCTAATCTAATTAGATTTATTATCGACCCAAATGGCTTCTATTGCTGCCTCAGCTGCAGCAATAACCCGCATTTGTTGTTTATTCGGTAACAGTATCTTGCTAGGAAGATTTCCAGCTCACTGTTCTGTTATTCAAACTATATAGTACCGTTTGCGACTTACAGTCATTTTATCGGTTAGGAAACTTGCTACAGTGATCCCAGTCACTTCAAGTTCTCCATCTCCAAAGTTCAAGACAACATCCTTAGTTCTCTAAGATACTAAGTATGTTCTTAACTTCAATCCAGTGACTATCACTTGGATTGGCCTGTTTGTGACTTCAATATGCTCAAAGCGTATGAGACACCAGGTCGCGTACATTTTTCAATGTACAAGTTCTCGGAGAGTTTTCATGAAAGCCAAGCTTTCGCCGATTATATTTATGGGAATATCATTTCCAAGAAATGAACATATTATCATTATTTATAGGACAGCCACTGTCAGTGCGCTCCCACTAACCTCCTTATATACACAATAATCATTTTGTTTTGAATTAAATCATAAACTATTATGATTACATCAAAATAATAATTCTAAGAACCAAATGCTTGCTTCAATCCAAACATAGATCGATTAACCCACAAACCTTGTTTGCTAGTTTTAGTACGATAAAACCGACAGGATGTATTAAACATCCTCCAAAAGGTTTCCTTTTCAGGAAAGCGATTTTCCCGTTAAGTTGACATATTTCATAAATGAAACATACAGCTTTAGCAAGAATTATCCAAATGGATTTACCGTGGCAACAGTTAAAAGGTTGAATCAAAATCAACACAATGTTGATAACGATACATTTCCGCTAAAAGACTAGCTTTACACGTTGGTATGTTGCCTTCATGTATGTCTTCCTTGAAGACTAATATAGTACCAATAGGCACAATGCCTTGTGGTACATCAACTAGTATCCAAACTAAGTTGATATACATGGAATCCATTTCGGATATCATGACATTTTGTCATAATAGGGAGTTGATACCTTTATCACTACCTCATACGTAGTCAGTTTGTATACCTCAATAAGATAGACATCTTTATGAGGTGAGATCAGAAACCCATACCCTAGGTTGTTTTCTGACTCTCTCTGACATACGTGGTTCTTGTGTATACGAAGATTAATGGTATAGTTTCATCCTTGATGAACTATTTATGTTCCATTAGGAATCGGTGCCTGGAACAGTATCACTCCGATTTTCATCGAGTTATACTATCCTCCCATTTACCACTGCATATAGGTATTCCTCTTAGGAAAACCGCATGGTGAGCAACAATCTAATTATTCTCTTGTGAGTTGTATAAGTACTACACTTATGGTATCCCTAGGATAACCTACAATTGGCACTTATCCAATTTGGGGTTCTAGTTTGGTATCATCCAAACATATGCCTAGCATTCCCAAATGTTCAGGAATGAGAAACCCGGTTTCTTTATGTTCATATCTAATATGAAGTCTGTCAAACAGATTATTATGGAACCTTATTCAAAATAAGTTCTTGCACTGTTTTATGCTTATCCGTTGAAGGAATGGTAGCTCAGAGCGACTCATGATTAACCTTATCATGTCCAACAAATTCGGTTACTCAGTTCGGACACACCGTCAACTTGACGTGTTCCGGGAGGAGTCCTCATTGAAAGAATACTATACTCTTTCAAGTATATTAGAACTTATTGCTTAAGTATTTTCCATTACGTTCTTACCGTGACGGTTTAACACTTTAGCCGATCTGTTCGTCTATTTCGTGTCGAAACTTTTAAAAGTTTTCTGATTTGTTTTCAAAAGAAACCATAACCATAACGTGATGCCACATCCGTAAAGGTCACAAAATATTCATATCAACCTCTAGCATAGCTAGACTAGGCCCACTTGCTTCACTATGAACTAGGGCTAACAGATCTGTGGCATTTGCACTTTTACCAAGTAAATTAGTGTTTTAGGCACTTTGCCTAAATAAACTAGAATCGCAGACTTTATTTGATTGGAATCAAAACAGTCCGAGTACCCACTCTTCAAAAGTGTGGATATACGAGTCTTGTTTAATTGTGTCCCTGACAACAATGCCATAAATTTGTTTCTTCTGATCAAATCTGTTTGAGCTTTTGTTTTGTCATGTTATACGTTTGAGATTTAATTAGATTCAAAATATAAATTCTTTTATTCACATCTAATGTGTTTTATCTCAATATCATCTTTATATAATAAAACCTTTAGTGTTCTAGAATATAAAGGTAAATCCGCAACGGATTAAACACTGATATAAAGATACGTTCCCTAGTCAAACTAGTTACATTATAAAAGTTTCCAAATTTAGGTACACACCCGAATGTTAGTTCCTAAAGTTGGGTATCTACGGTTAAAACAACGACTTTCGTCTTGTTTCCAATTCGCAGATAAAATCTCAATCTGAAGTCAGTATTCTGCTCAAAGCAGATTCTGAACATCAATACAAATTATGTACCACACTCAGTATTTAAAATCCAATTTTAATACTAGTAATGAACATAATTTGACAAACATATTTGAAGTTGGAGCCTTGCACCGTCTTCAATTCCTTCATGTCTGCTTTGTTCAAACGACAAGTCACGCTTCCACGATCCCGTTTGCCACATTTAGGCAGACATTTTGGGATATGTCTTTATCTTCCCAGAAGATTATAAGATTTTACCTTTGCCCATTTTCCACATTCCAGAAGCTTTGGCCAAGCCTTGGCCTTCTAGAATATCGAAGTAAGGTGCGCCTTGCTTCTACTTGCCTAATTGCAAGTTTGACTTTATCTCCTTGAGAATAGCCATTAACTCTCCAAGAGTTTACTATGCAATATTAGTACTTCTAAAATCTAAGTATAGATTTATGAAGATCCTTCAATTTCTTTATCATACTTTAAGGATCTAACCCTTTAGTTCTGACAAAGAAATTAAGGAGTCTACTGCGACAAGCTTGATGGATTAAGCACTTAAGTTATCATTACATAAATCTTTCCAAAGATTATGCTCTACTATTTGCTTAACTTCGGGCTTAGGCCTAATATGTTATTTTCAAATAAAGTAACTTATTATTTTCCAGGACCATCCGGAAATTTAATTTTAATTCAATTTTGAAAAATTAAACCATTTAAATACATTTTCCCCATGATTATGTTTTAAATGTCAATCTTTCAATTTTATCTTGATTTTAATAGTCCAACTATTTAATCAATGATTTATGTACTATTTATTATAATGATTACAATAGTCCAACTATTTAATCAACTATAATTAATTGTTTGAATATAGTCCAACTATTAATTAAAACAACGATTTAAATGTTAGTCCAACTAACATTTAATTGATTTGATGAATGAATATTTGTTTGAGCGCGTATGGCAAGTAATTAAACGAATATTGCAAATTCAATTCTTGCCTCCACTATTTTTCGGCGAGCCTCTAACCCTCTGTCGAGTACTCAGGAAACCGTGTTTCTTAGTGGGCTAGGATCTCGTTAAATATCACACAATCTTGACTTTGGCCAACAAATGTATGATAATTAACTAGGTAGATCTCTAAGATCAATTGGATCCAATCCAATTCCTAGATCCAGTAGGGGGACATCCAAGTCCGAAACATATATCTTATATATGCCAATATATCCAATATATTACCTAACCTTTTTCCTCTGAATCAACTAAGCCTTGGCTTTGGCACAACAAACTTAGTGATCCCAGTTAAGCGTGACCCATTGACCATGGAAAGCTTCGTAATCAATGTCGATGGACAAGAAGTGGTCTTGACTTTGGCCAACAAACCACAACTTGGACAAGACACCAATATGGAACAAAGCCTCTCGTGATTCAAACACATCCTCGACGGACAAAGCCTTGACTTTGGCCACAAGCCAATGCCAGTCTTAGATCTTGAGTAAGAATCACTCTATGGAAGGAAAAACGCTTAATATTTTGCGAGGGGTTTTTCGAGTGCAAATTGCAACCAATTTATTATCTTTGTTAAGGTCTCATCATCATACACCCTTAAGCATGCATTCTAAACATAATAAAGCGCATATGAATAAAATAATAATGATATACGGATGGATACTTTACACAATGATCCTAGATCAAATCTCTCCCTTTCTCTCTCCCGCTAGCACAAGTATTACTTCTACCCGTTACACTACACTTCTAAAGAAATCTCATTTACATTGAAGGGAATAGGTGAGAAGAGAATACAAAGAATAAGGAGGCAATAAGGCTGGACACGCAGGTCCAATTAATAAATTCCAAATTTATTACAACAATTTCTAAAATTGTCCCACCTATCTAATATCCATCCGATATACATTATTCATGCATCACAACCATGTATTCACACAAGCATGTTATCAATCAATCTAATCAAATTAATTAATCTGATAATTAGTGATCATCCAATGTTCAAACAACGATTTGATTTTGCTCGAGTCAAACTCGTTTTGTGAATAAGTACTAAAAGTACGAATTCTTGAATAAATTAAACTACACATTAAATCCAATTCAATTTGTTTTTAATTCTAATTCACTATTTAATTCCAAATTAAATACTACACTTTATTTACGAACCTTTACGACTTAAATTCCAAATTTAATCGTTACGGGTCTCAAAGCCCGATTAACGTCCAACGTCAATTTAATAAAGTCCAATGGGCTTTAATTAATTTCTTAAGGCGTGGACTTTTGGTCAACTCGGGTCAAAACCCAATAACCAAATCCAATCCGGGAGTTACCCCATAAGCCCAGAAATCATTTAGGCCCAATTAAACTTAAAGGTCCATTAGTCGCATTTGGGCTTTATGGAAGCGTTTTGGGCCCAATTGGATCCACCAATTTTGCCTAAACCCAACTTAGTACAACCAAGCCCAATAAGCCCAATAACAACTTTAAAAGTCCAATTTCCAAAATTAGGCCCAACAAATTAAATTACAAAATCCAATTTCACATTTAATTATCCAAAGGCATTACACAATTAATTATCCAATTAATATTTCTAAAACATCAATAAGCCTAATTAATCATGCTCTTTACACAAACATGTCCAACACATTTCATCAAAAATCAAACCCAAAATTCATGCTCAAATGCTCTCGATTTTTGGGATTTTTATATCTGATTTGGTTTCAATCCAATTAAATCCACATCGACATAAATCAACATTCCCGAATGATTTTCAACTCATCCAATGATTAAAATCAAAAACACCAAGACAATTAGGGCTATAGGCATTCGGCCAACACAAAAAATTTGGGGGAAAATGTTCCAAACATAATTTCTTGAAATTGATCCAATCAATCCTCAATTCAACAATTTAAGCATATTCAAAACATCCAATTTAATTAATCATGCTCAAAATCATTTACCCAAATTTTAAGCCCTAAAGTATTTTCATGCTTAACCTTGCTCTGATACCATGTTGGAAAATACTAAGGCATCCCAAGATCATTTCAAGCATTGAAAATAAGTGCGAATACAATGACGGAGTTGCGGAATACTCACATCGATCGGTTGAGCGACGCGCGAGCAACAAAAATTCCATTTTCTGCTCATAGTGCATTCGGCAGTGAGCTTCTGGACTGCACATTTTCGGCCATCAACTTCAAGAATCCAAGCTCCAAGCTTCGTCAAAGGATTCCCGGCTCATGGGTGGACTTCCCTATCACCTTCGCATGTTCTCTCGGAGTGCTAGCTCTCTGATTTTTTGCCACAAAAACCAAACATTTTGCTTCCTTTTCTTCAAGCTCTCGGCAAACCAGAAGAAACAGCCCCTCCATGGGCGTGAGAGATAAGAGGGAAAAGAGAAAGAGAGTTGTGTGTTATGTTGGATAAAATTGTGTATCTAATACACCAATTATTAAAAATCAAATACCAAAATCAAATAAAGGTAAATAGCTTTAATTAATCCAACAATTCACATCAACCATCACACTTGAGTGTCAAACACTCAAACATCAACTTACATCAAGTCAATCAAGTTGTCAAGTCACATCACTCAAAGTGACAAGTGATTTGACGCTTGAAGTGACTAGCGATTTGATGCTTGATGTGACTAATGATTTGACGCTTGATTTGACTTGCGTGCCGCACTCGAATTCGAAATGCGAATGCGCTCGCAAACAATCCCGAGCTCGGGTTCGCTAATTCCACATTAACGAATTTTCCGTTGCGACGTATTAAATGATTATGCCTAGTGAAATCACTATTCACGTTGCTAACAAATTAATTCTAAATTAATTCGTTCGCCTGAATTAAAATCTAATTTCAATTCCGAGTCGAAATCCAATTTCGTATAATATATCGAATATATTAATTTATCGATTAATTCCAAATTAATCGTTATCTCTTTTTAAATGATATTTTATCCCAGATAAAATATCTCCGCAATTAATCCCAGATTAATTTTCCATCTCATCTAAATAATCCCCGATTAATTAAAGTGCGAGTCATACGTCATCGGTGAATCTTCGGGAAGTGACCCATGAGATCCTCAGATATGTTGGCAGTAAATTCGGTCGTCGGACTATCCGAACACGTAAGTACCTAGTACTACGTTTATACTGATTTACAGGACAAGGTTGGCTTCTATCAAAGCGTCATGCCTACCCAATTCTCCAGAAATATCTTACAGGAATAAGGATCTATATCAGGCGTAGTATAGTAGTATTGCGTATTTCGATCCGTATCGGATGATCACATGCAAGGCCTGGGGCTGGTACAATGTCTGCCCTGTACGAAGCATATATCGGATGATGAGCAACTAGTCTCTTTAATATCGGATAATAATGACCAAGTCATATTATCCCGATGGTTGCAACCTTTTTAGAGAACTAGTTCTGTATCCATGTACGATCATCATCTCCAGATGACTGGAGTGATACTTCCGTCTTGACATCACACCCAACACACTACGATTCTCGATATACCCAGAAGAGTTGTACACAGAAACCGATTAAAGCCCTGGACGACCAAAACCAAAGTATATTGATTGTCGCAAGTATTAAGCGTGCAAGTCTCAGGTTAAGAACAAATACACCTACCCTGATTTCAGACTTCCATTTACACATAGTCATACTACCAATGGAATTCCGAGGGGGTCTATCCAGAGCGAAGCTGTTTCCCGTACCATCGGTAAAACACAACCTCCTATTACACTTGCATGGTATCCTATACCCAAATATATGAGAACTATGTCGTTGGTGCCCTCACAACGCGCACAAGTATAATACTAGTCTTTTACGTATTTCTCGATGTCCCGATCTCGATAATACTCTGACTATGGATATTAATGATTTATCCTTTGTGGACTGATACTGTCTCATATCATTCTCAATCCAGGACAAATCATAAGAACCTCATATCATTTATATATCATCTAGGTGATCTAATCACAAATGATAAAAGTGCAATCTCCTTTGTCACATAGTTCATTTGTACAACAACACCATGATCTGTACAAATAGTGACACTATGGGTCTAATTGTCCACGGGTAAGAATTAAGATATCAGAGTAGCGTAGCGAAAACGTGATGTCACATAACTTAGTGACTTAGGAAATAGAAACTTGTTAATATATTTGGATGGTGGAACGTAAATAGGAATCATGATTTAAGTATATGTATGAATAGTAGAGAGACTAGTAGCAAGTAGTATATGGGTAAAAATGAGCAAGAGTAATATGTTTTTATTCTGACTTAGTAAATATTGTATGATTACATTGACAACTCAGATTAATAACAGAATAAGATTCAGACTTGGGCGTTTGTCGCTCAAGGAATGAGCATAGTTACTTACTGAGTCCTATGACTCACAACCCAACAGTGTTTGAGTTTTGCAGGTTGGTGACCTGATCGGTCGACCACAAGACATCAGAGCCTGAGGAGCCGGATAGCAGCGTTGCAGTCAAACAGTCACCAGGTCTTGGCGTATAAGAGTCGAGGTTTTTTAGTATAGTTGTTTGTAAGAATTGAGTTGTATAAGTTTAATTGTAAAAGTTGTTGTGTTTATACGCATTTTCGGGCATGGAGCCCATGGTATTATGTTTTGAGTTGATTATTTTAGTTTTTAGATTGTTGTGTTGGGCCCTATAGGTTGTATGGAGTACTGGACTGTGATCCAGGTTGCATGACTTTTAGCAGAGGTCATGCCGTTTTTCGTCAGAATCAGAGGCTTATGGAGGTGGATTAGCCTGTCTCCTGCCGGGGGCATCCCAGCTAAGGCGGATGTTACAAAGATGGTATCAGAGTAGAGGTTTATAGATGTCGGTGACTGCAGCTGCTGGCTATTCGACTATCTCAGTAAGTATATATGTTATGACCATATCAGTCTTTG
>SKCR01027309.1:0-78364 GCA_019454045.1 Zanthoxylum bungeanum | reverse complement strand
CATACAATTTGTTGGCCAAAGTCAAGATTGTGTGTTATTTAACGGGATCCTAGCCCACTAGAAACATGGTTTCCCGAGTACTCGACAGAGGTTAGAGGCTCGCAGAAAAATAGTGGGAGGCAAGTATTAATTTGCAATATTCGTTTAGTTACTTGCCATACACGCTCAATCAAATATCATTCATCAAATAAATTATATATTAGTTGGACTAATATTTATTGTTGTTTTAATTTAACAGTTGGACTGTATTCAAACTACTTAATTTATAATTGATTAATAATTAGATTATAGTAATCAATATATTTTGATTTTACCAAACATTTATAATGATTATATAATTGGATTATAGTAATCAATATATATTTGATTTTAACCAATAAAATGTATAAGTTATATAGTTAGACTATAGCAACATCATTACATTAGATTGTACCTGAAATCGTTGATTAAATAGTTGGACTATTAGAATCAAGATTAATTGAAAGATTAGTGTTTAAAAAATTATCCTAAGGAAAATGTTTTAGACGACTTTAATTATCAAATTGGGAATAAATTTCAGGATAGTCCTGAAACTAGAAGTTACTTTATTTGATAAAATAACATCTTAGGCCTAAGCCCGGAGTTAAACAATAGTAGAGCATGATCTTTGGAAGATTCATGTGATGATAACTTTAATGTTTAATCCATTATGCTTGCCATAAAGACTCATTAATTTCCTAATCAGAACTAAGGATTAGATCCTTAAAGTATGATGAAGAAATTGAAGGATCTTCATAGATCTATTCTTAGATCTTAGAAGTATTAAATTGCAATTAATAACTCTTGGAGAGTTAATGGCCATTCTCAAGGAGACAAAGCCAAAGTTTGCAATAAGGCAAGTAGCGCAAGGCACATCTTACTTCAATATTCTAGAAGGCCAAGGCTTTGCCAAAGGCTTCTAAGAAGTAGAAAATGGCAAAGGCAAAATCATTATAATCTTCTAGGAAGATAAAGACATATCCCAAGATGTCTGCCTAAATTGTGGCAAACGGGGTCATTGAAGCATGACTGCCGTATGGACAAAGCAGACATGAAGGAATTGAAGACGAGCAAGACTCTGACTTCAAGTATGTTTGTCATAAATATGTTCACTACTAGTATTAAAATTGGATTTAAATACTTAGTGTGATACATAAATATGCATTGATGTGCAGAATCTGCTGTGAGCAGGATACTGACTTTAGATGAGATTAATCTGCGAATCGGAAACGAGACGACAGTCGCTGTTTCAAACCTAGATACCTAAGTTTAGGAACTACCATTTGGGTGTGTACTTAAATTAGGAAACAGTTATAATGTAACTAGTTTGACTATAAACATTATCTCTATATCGAGTATAACTCGTTGCGAGTATACCTTTATATTCTAGAACACTAAAGTGTTTTATTTTATAAAGATGATATTGAGATAAACACATTAGATGTGAATAACAATATTTATATTTTGAATATAAATAAATCTCAAACAAATAATATGACAAACAAATAGCTCAAACTGATTTGATCAGATGAGACTTATTTGTGGCAGTGTTGTCTGGGACACAATTAAACAAGACTCGTATATCCACTTTTTGAAGAGTGGATACTAGGACGGATTTGATTCCACTCAAATAAAGTCTACGAATCTAGTTTATTAGGTAAAGTACCTAAAATACCTTTTACTTGGTGAAAATGCAAGAACCACCGATCTTTAGCCCTATTCATAGTGAAGCAAGCGGGCCCATGTCTAGCTAGGCTAGAGGTGGATATGAATGTTTCGTGACTTACGGATTTGGCATCGCGTTATGGTTATATGTTTCTTTTTGAAACACAAATCATAAACTTTTAGAGTTTCGACACGAAATAGACAAACAGATCGGCTAAAGTATTAAAACATCACGGTTTGACCATGATGAAAATACTTAAGCAGTAAGTTTCTCATATACTTGAAAGAGTATAGTATTCTTTCAATAAACTCCTCCTCCGGAACACATCAGTTTGACGGTGTGTCAGAACGAAGAAACCGAATTTTGTTGGACATGATAAGGTTAATCATGAGTCGCTCTGAGCTACCATTTTCCTTCAAAGGGATAAGCATTAATAGTGCAATACTTATTTTGAATAAGGTTCCATGAAAATCTGTTTGACAGATTTCATATTAGATATTAACAGGAAAGAAACTAGGTTTTTCTCACTCCTGAAGATTTGGGATGCGGGCATATGTTTGGATGATACCAAACTAGAACCCAAATTGGATAAATGACAATTGTAGGTTATCCTAGGGAACCAAAGTTATACTTATACAACTCACTTGAGAACAATGTAATTGTTGCTCACCATGCGATTTTCCTAAGAGGAATACCGATATGCAGTGGTAAGTGGGAGGATAGTAAAACTCGATGAAAAATCGGAGTTATACTGTTCATGGCACCAAGTCCTTAATGGAACACAAATAGTTCATCAAGGATGAAACTGTACCAGTAATCTTCGAATACACAAGAACCGCGTAAGTCGAAGAGAGTCAGAAAACAACCTGGGTATGGGTTTTCTGATCTCACCTCATAAAGACGTCAATCTATGGGGAATACGAACTGACTACGTATGAGGAAGTGATACAAGGTATCAACTCCCTATCATGGCAAAGGTCATGAGTCCGAAATGGATTCCATGTATATCAACTATGTTTGGACACTAGTTGTTGTACCGCGAGGCATTGTGCCTATTGGTACTATATAAGTCTTCAAGGAAGACATACGTGGATTGAAGCATACCAACGTACTGAGCTAGGCTTTTAGCGGAAAGGTATCATTATCAACATTGTGTTTATTACAACGAAATCTTTTACATGTTGCATGTTGCCACGTTAAATCCATTTGGATAATGCTTGCTGATGCTGCATGTTTCATTTATGAAATATGGCAGCTGAACCGAAAAATCGCTTTCCTGAAAAGGAAACCTTTTGGAGGATGTTTACAACATCCCGACGGCTTTGTCGTACCAAAACTAGCAAACAAGGTTTGCAGGTTATTCGATCCATAGAGGGATTAAAGTAAGCATTACGTTCTTGGAACTAACGTTTTGATGTAATCATAATGGTGTATGACTTAATTCAAAACGAAATGATTCTTGTATATATAAGGAGGTTAGTGGGAGCACACTGACAATGATGTCCTAATTAATAATGATATGTCATTTCTTGGAAATGATATTCCCATATTACGATCGGTGAAAGCTTGGCTTTCATTAAAATTCTCCGTAGAATTCTGGGAGTAACAACATTTATTCTAGGAATAAAGATCTACTGAGTTAGATTTAGAGGTTATTGACACTCTGCGAGAACTCGTATATTGAAAAATGTACGCAACCTGGTGTCTCATATGCTTTGAGCATATGGATTCACAAACAGGTCAATCCAAGTGATAGTCACTGGATTGATATTAAGAACATCCGTTAGTATCTTAGAGAACTAAGGATGATGTCTTAATCTATGGAGAATGAGAACTTGAAGTGACTGGGATCACAGCGGCAAGTTTCCTAACCGATAAACACGACTTTAAGTCGCTAAACAGTACTATACAGTTTGAATAATGGTACAGTAAGCTGGAAATCTTCCAAGCAAGATGTTGTTACCGAATAAACAATAAATGCGGGTTATTGCTGCTGCTGAGGCAGCAATAGAAGCCATTTGGGTCAACGATAAATCTAATTAGATTAGATATAGTTCTATTAGCAGCTGAGCTAGGCGTCAGCACAAGCTAAAGAATTAATGGTCTCATCAACGATCCAGATATATACTTCGACTATTCATCTGATTCGTTCGGATCATACATCGTTGCGATGTGATGAGATAATCATACAAATCCGCTGACGAAAGCCTTTCCTCAGCAGTTTGAGCGAACCGTACATAGTTTGGGTGTCAGACACTCGAGTGACTGGCTATAGGCCAAGTGGGAGATTGTTGGACAGTTATGACCCATAGCGTCACTATTTGTACAGATCATGGTGTTGTTGTACAAATTAACTATGTGACAAGGAGACTGCGCTCTTATCATTTGTGATTAGATCACCTAGATGTATAAATGATAGGAGGTCCCTATGATTAGTTACTGGATTGAGATGATACGAGACAGTATCAGTCCTCGAAGGATTAATCATTAAATATCCCTAGTTGTAGTATTATCGAGACTGGACATCGATAATGCGGAATAGACTAGTATTGCACTTGTGCGCGTTGTGGGAGCACAACGACATAGTTCTCATATATTTAAGTATTGGATACTTATGCAAGTTTAATAGGAGGTTGTGTTTTTACCGATGGTACAGAAAATAGCTTCGCTCTGGATAAACCCCTCTGAATTCCATTGGTAGTATGACTATGTGTCTATGGAAGTCCGAAATCAGGGTAGGTGTATTTGGTCTTAACCTGAGACTTGCATCGCTAATACTTGCGACAATCGGTATGCTTTAGTTTTGGTCGTCCAGGGCTTTAACCGGTTCTGTGTACGCCTCTGCTGGGTGTATCGATAATCGTAGTGTATTGGGTGTGATGTCAAGATGGAAATATCACTCCAGTCATAGTGGAGATGATGTCACGTAGGATACGATACTAGTGCTCTTAAGTACTGCAGTCATCGGGATATTATGACTAGGTCATGTATGTCTGATTATAGAGACTAGTTACCAGACATCCGACATGTGCTTCGTACGGGGCAGATACATTCCAGCCCCAGACCTAGCACGTGACATCAGATACTGGATCGCAATACGCAATACTACGTATACTACGCCTGACATAGATTATATATTCCAGTAAGAATATTTCTGGAGAATTGGGTAGGCACGTGCTTTGCTAGAAGCCAACCATGTCTTGTAAATCGGTAAGCACGTGGTACGAGGTACGCACGTATTCGGATAATCCGATTACCGTATTTACTGCCAACATATCCAGGGATCTCTTGGTCGCTTCCCAAAGATTCACCGATGACAGTTGATTTAATTAGAATTAATATGGGATTAATTAAGAGAGAGAATTAATCTGGGATTAAGAGAGAGAAAATTAATCTAGGATTAATTGAGGTATTATTTAATCTGGGATTAAATGTGTTCGGAAGAGAGAGAACGCGATTAATTTGGAATTAATCGGTAAAATAAATTTAATGGTTAAATTTGATTTTTCTATTTAATTTATTCGTATGGGCTAAAATTAATATATCGGATATATTAATATGAATTGGATTTCGTTACGAAATTAAAGTCGGACTTTAATACGAACGAATGAATTAATTTAGAATTAATTCGTAAACGACGTTCGTAATATATTTGTGAGGCATCATTATTTAATTAAATTAGATTTAATTATTTAGCGACGAAAGTTCGTTTAATCGGATTAAACGAAACCGAGCCGCGGCAAATGTTCGTAGAGACATTTTGAGTTTTGAATTCAAAATGGTGGGGCCCACTTCACACATGTCACACATATGAAGTGGTGGTTGGAAAGTGGTTGACATTTATGCCAAAACCACTTACTTTCCAACCACTTGGTTTAGGTGAAACCAAATTACCCCAACTACATGGTTTTGGGTAAAAGGGTAAAACCCTTTAACAAAACCAAAAAGCCTTCTCTCTCTCTACACACTTCACACTTGTAACACATTTTGGAAAATGAAAAAAAACCCTAATACTCTCACAATGGGCGTGAACTAGGCTTCCCACTCTCTTTGATTTTGTTGCAAAATCAACAAAGCTAGCACTTGGAGAAATCAACTAAGGTGATAGGGAAACTTACTCAAGAGTTGGAATCATCAACAAAGGAAGGATCTTGGAGTTCTTCTTCTCAAAATTTTAAAGCTCAAATCCGTTCATTGTAAGTATATTCCGCAACTTATTTTGAATTTATGAACACCTTTACATGCTTATTAGATCCTTGGCATGTTCTAGGAACACTAACAGATATGCCTTATTAAAATCAATCATGACAAATAAAAATATTGACTTCATAATCTAACAAATTAAATGCCTAATCCTAACAATCACATATATTGACGTCCTAATTAAACCAAATTTGTCCCCCCTCAATCTTTGACTTTCCTTGCTCAACACAAAATCAAATCCCTTCATTGTGAGATAAGGTGAAGCCCTAGCCCTTCTCTATATAAACCACATCTTTCCAAGGCATTCCATCCTCCTAGTTCACGCCCATCACAAGAAATAAAGAAGCAAAGAATTTCCAACCCCCTCTCCAAGCTCTCCATTCCCGCCAATCACAAGAATAAGTAACAAAAAATATTCTTTTCATCTTCTCCACTCCATAGCCGAACACATCACCCTCCTCAACCCCTCCATAACCAAAAATAACAAGCCTTTATATCCTCCTAAAGCCACCGAAACCAGCCCTAGACAGCAGCCCTCCATCACCGAAAATTACAACAAAAAACCGAACTGCAGTGAACATAAAAACTGCACTATTTTACACGCCCAAACAACAGTAATTTAACCCCTAAACAACAGCAAAATCCACTTAAAACATTCCCTAAAAACCTTAAAGTAGTAACATAAAAAACTGCACTCAAAGCCTCCTCCTAAAACCGCAAAAAACAGCAACCCAAACCCCCCTAAAAAATGCAAAAACAGTTCACTAATAGACCTGAAACAGTGAGTAGAATACAGAGAAAACATGAGCAAAACGGAGACCAACAGCAGCAAAACGGAGCAAAAATAGTAGCTTGAACAGCAAAACAGCGAGTTAAGATGTTAATCCAGTGAACCGGAAGAGTTACGGAGTGATAGCCATTCCGACGGCCGTGAAACGCAAGTCCGAAAGTCGACATAAAAGGTTAGACCTGAGGGTATTTTCCACATTCGTTTTCTGTTTTATTTTTATTATTTATTGAATATTTTTCGCATGATTGTTATGCAAAATGCATGTTGTGGCCCTTGAGTAGATAAATATGCATATATCATGAAATTTTGTATGTTGTGAACTTGGAATAAAATAAAAGATGTGTCAACTCTCGCGGTATATATCGGATGGAAACCCGGACATAAATTTCATAGCCGATTCCGAATGGATGGTAATATGATATGTACTCGGGATACAACTCCACGTACCGCTTGAGTAAACGGCACTCTCTTTTGTTTTATTTGTTTGGTTTATTCATTTTTCGTCATTTGAATTCCGCATGTTACTTGTTTATGCATGATTCAATCGAGCGCATGGGCTTAGTAAGTGCGATGAAAGGTCCCCTATTTGGAGAGGTTAAAACCCTTTACCACGACGCTTTGCCACGCCGGTTGATGTGTGTTCGGTTGAATGTAAAATATGTTCAATCGGGCATACTAGTTTGATATTTTTGTTTTTTTTAATTCTTTGTATGCATGATGCAATCGAGCGCATGGGCTTAGTAAGTGCGATGAAAGGTCCCTTATTTGGAGAGGTTAACACCCTTTACCATGACGCTTTACCGCGCCGGTTGATGTGTGTTCGGTTGAATGCAAGATACGTTCAATCGGGCATACTAAGTTTGATATTATTGTTTTTAATTCTTTGCATGCATGATTCAATCGAGCACATGGGCTTAGTAAGTGCGATGAAAGATCCCATATTTGGAGGGGTTAAAATCCTTTACCATGATGCTTTGTCGCGCCGGTTGATGTGTGTTCGGTTGAATACAAGATATGTTCAATCGGACATACTAATTTCATATAGTTATCTTTATATTTGTACTCATCGTAACGAAAGGCGCATGGGCTTATTGTGTTTGGATAAAAGGTTCTCCATTTGGGGGAAGAAAAGCCTAAAAGGCTGCCTTTACCACGATATTTGCCGTGTCTTTCATCTATTGATTGCATCGTCTATCCCTGTCTTGGCTCGACCTATTGTCATTGGTGTCTCATATTCTCAGCCCTTGCTTCAGCCAAACCCATAGCAACACTCCATGCACATATTGCCTTAGCGCCTAAAGCCCTAACAACGCACCACTCACCTTCACAGTCCACGTGAGCTATATTCCAAAACTACCCTTAACCAACAAACAAATCAGCGCACAAACCCTCTTAAACGCCACGACAGGCCACTCCTCACGCATGACTACTGCCCCATTCCCTCTTCACTAAACACAAGAAGATCACAGCCCTAGCCCTCTCGCAGCAGCCTAAATCACCAGTCCTAGCTCACGCCAAACTGCCCTCAACACCACACGGCCACAAGAACCCTTCCGCCACTTCACTGCCTCATAAAACCCTAAACTGAACCCTTCATGCGACAGCCCCTCGCACTCACGCACACAACTCACAACTCTCACATAAAGCCAACTATACCATTAATGCATGTATTATGAAATCCCATATAGTCATTCTTATCTTTGTACGCATCATAGTGAAAAGCAAGTTTATCCTATTGGTTGCATCATTTACCTTCGTCTTGGCTCAACGTATCGTATTACAATTCATATATCCATGTCATGATAGCATTTGAGTATTATTTCTTGTGGTATATCAGATGGAAACCCAGACATAAATTCCGTAGCCGATTCCAAATGGACGGTAATGCGGTCTGTACTTGGGATACAATTCCACGTACCACTTGGAAAAGTGCTCACATGTGTGCTTGTGTGGTTAGTGTGTGTGCTTGTGTTTTTTGTGAATATAATATGCCAATGAAGTTGTTTGTTCGTTGCTACTTTGATGTACTTTCAGCATGCAATCTTAGATGTGAAATATATGTAAATTTAGGTGTAAGTTTTATCTTGTACATGTGAATTTAGAAGCATGATACTCTTGGAAATAAGTGTTACTTAAACTTGATTAAATTATTACATAAATCCTTTTATTACAAGTTACATAAGTAAGGGAACATTCCGAACCCAACGGTTTGAGGTCTTCCCTTGCGAGGGGTGAGTGCGGCCTTAAATCTCATTTTCCTGGTTCACACCGGGTGGCGACTCCATTATTCTCCGGTTTAGTCCCCCGTGGCTACTCCGTACTCCGACCGGGCCGCGAGCCCGGGACAGCATACGTCATCCAGTTCCTGTGTCCCACAGTCTGGCGACTCCATTGGGGATAGAGAATCAGCCCCGAAATATTGTCTTGTAATGTTTGGATTTATGTTCTAATTGACCGTGTCTATAGTGGATAAAATGAGGGTTTAATCAAGGGCATTTTGAGGCTAGGTAATGATTTGGTGTCTTCATTCATTCACTACCTTCCTAGAAGGAAAAGCTGTAAAGGCACCTATATAGCCATCTACCCTTAGCCTATTGTGATGGACTAATTTGGAGGACTCGTTGTTTATTCCTGTCACCAAACGATAAGAGCCTAAGAGGCTAGGGTACTTAAGAGAGCCTCGCTCCACCCTCCCTCTGGGGAATCTACAACGGGAAATCCATTTGACAGTCAGTTACACACCATAGCTCATTGACACGTACCTTAGTGTATAAAAAAGGGTGCGCTCACTTGGTCGCTCGAACCCTTGATTGGGGAGACCTAGTTGTGGGCCATCATTCACCAGGTGAGAGCCTTTGTCTACACTCTTGCGAACCCACCCATAGACCGGGGTTGTATGGTTAAAGTAACAATTATTTCCTTGAATATGTGCTTGTGGATCATCCTCATTTGGATGCAGTTGGACTATTATCAGAAATGCGAACTTGCTGGGCCATTTAAACTGGGGCGAGTTCGTACCTTATGACCATTAGGCCCAAAGCTTCTGAAATGTTGATGGGCCATTCTGAAGAAATCATTGTTTTATGTTTGCAGTATCTTTCTTTTATGCTTGTGTTTGGGAACATCGTCGTTTGGATCCATTTGGACCATTTGTCATGGGATATGGGCTTGTTGGGCCATTTAAACTGGGACAAGAACGTATTTTATGACGATTGGGACAAAGGCTTCTAAGTGATTGATGGGCCAATTTGTGCTTGTATTCGGAATATTACCATTTGGATTTAGTTGGGCTCATTGCCATGAGATGTGAACTTGTTAGGCCATTTAAACTGGGACGAGTTCACTCCTATGGCAGTTAGCCCAAAAGCTTCTAAAGATAACGGGCCGATTTGTTTGAAAATTTTAGTTGATTTAGTATGTTATATATGTTACATGCATCTCATGCACCTCATACATACATATGTCATGTTAACACCTTCTATGTCTCAAAAAGACATCATAGATATCGTTTGGGTTAGAGAAGGAACAAGGCTCATTAAAAGAACACTAACAGTCATGAGTGAATCCGGTAATGAGGTATCCCATATGGATCAGTTAGAGAACGGTCTCGCCAAGATTACTGAACAGTTGCAAGCCTTGACTACTGCTGTGACTGGTATGGCTGTGCCCCGTGCTGGGGGAAATTCTGATAATGTGAGGCAAGAGGAACCTCCGAACAGATTGGGGGATGATATCCCCACTTTTGATGATGATATGGCAGAGTATGCATCATGCAGAGTATCTGGGTCTCAGGCAGAGTTACAGAAGCTCCGAGATCAGGTTGAGTCAGTTACCCGCAAGATGAGGGGTAAGAATAAAGATTTGCTGGATTATGACACACTGACTTTCGAGGAACAGTTGCCGGCACAGTTCAAGATGCCTGATATGGCTAGTTTAACGGGAATGGAGATCCAAGGGTGCATCTCTGACAGTTTGTATCAGTCATGAGTTCAGTTGGCTTATCTCAGGGCCAAGTGCAGAAAAATGTTTGGAATGTCGCTCGAGGGAGCTCCCGTGGTGTGGTACCCCAGTTTGGAGAAGAAATGAAGCGACGATTGGAGGGAGTTGGCTGATGCTTTCCTGAAGCAGTATGTCACTGACCTAGAGATTGATCTGTCACTCCGTGATTGGAGAATGTTAAGCAGAAATCGGAGGAGAGTTTTAAAGAGTATGTGGACCACTGTGAGGGGTCAGTTGTTGAAGATGCAGACTAGGCCTTCGGAAGAAGGATCAGATTAAAATGATCATCAAGGGCGCCAAGCCCTCCATCTATGGGAAGCTAAGGAGGATGACCTCCATGATTACTGATTTTGGCAGTTGAGAGAACTGTCATGGATATTGAGAAGAAGAGGCCGAAAACAGAAAATTCTATGGTCTCAACAGGGCCCATTGGGGGGACATCGGGAACAAAGCCCGTTTCTGCTGAGATTGCGGCTATCCGGAACCGGAGATTCTCCAACTTGGGTAGGCCATTTTTCAAAGTATTGGAGAAGTTGAAGAGACAAGGACTTCTGTCACCCCTAGAAGCCAAAACCCATTACCCAATCCCCCACCAACATTATAACCTAAGCCTTTACTGTCACTTTCACCAACAAAAGGGCCATGACACCGACAACTGCGCCCGACTCCTCCGCCCTGAATCCAAGACCTGATAGACTCCAAGAAAATACCTGACCCAGAAACAGAACAGCCTGACACACACAGAAACCCCTTACCCAACTACCGTGCCATACCACCCACAGCCTATATGATCAATTCTGGACTCCCAGAAGACCTTGTCCTTAAAATTCTTTCACCCTCAAGCCTTGTGTCTGGGAATCTGGGATAGTACTAGTGAAAATGAGACTGAGCAGGGGGGAAAACTTTTGGCTTGATTTCTCTAGCAGTGATGAGGAAGAAGTAAGGGGAATGATGCGCAGTGGTCGTTTTTACAATGATATGGCAGAGAAGGGTAAGAAGTTTTGACAGATGGTAGAGAAGTGGTTGAGACTGCAGAAAATATGAGGGGGATATAATGCTAAGGCAATTGAGGAAGCTAGAGTACAAGTGAGTATCTGGGAACTGTTATGTGCATCTCGGGAGCATAGGCAGGCCATGGTCGAGGCCTTGAGAAGATTGTGGTACCGGAAGATGCCAACCCTGCAATGTTTGTTGGGTCGGTTCAGAAAGAAGCTTTGCAGATATCTTTTTCTGAGGATGAACTCCCGGCGGAGCGGAGAAATCATAATAGGCCTCTATTTATCAGGGCCGAGGTGAAGGGCAAGAGAACTTAATGTGTGATGGTGGATGACGGTTCGTCCATCAATGTGTGCCCCCGCTGAAAATTCTGGCGAGATTGGGTATGAAAGAAACCGACTTGGACCCCTCCAGCATGACTATTAAGGCTTATGATGACAGTAAAAGGGGAGTCGAGGTTACTTTTGTGGCTATGGTCAAGGTAGGCCCTATTGAAGATGAAGTTGAGTTTACAGTGCTGGACATCCCAGCCACTTTTGCCTTGTTGTTGGGAAGGAAGCTTGGTTTCACAAACTGGGGGCGTGCCTTCCACTTTACATCAGATGATCAGTTCTCGTATGAGGGAGAAGTTGTTACTATCCGGGCTGAGGTAGATAATGCCCGGTTAGTGCTTGGGGATACAACCTTTCACGAGGTTTCAGGTGTCAGCTACTTTTGAGGAGTGGGTGGATCCTAGGGTGGCTAGGATCATGAACAAAAATGAAGTTTGAGCCGGAGAAGGTTCAAAATTGCCAGATTTCAGAGGACAGACTACTCGGAAGGGTTTAGGGTACAATTGATGAAGAAAAGCCGAAGGTCAAGAAAAAAGGGCCTGAAACTGATGGAGTATTTTGTGAAAGCTTCAGGATATCAATGGGAGCCTGAACCTGTGGGAAGTTAATGAATTGTGGTACCTGGGTTTGAGATCTTCCAGGATATGTTGGGTAAGAAGCTGATAGTTGAAGAAATTGTGAGAAAAAGAAGAAGAGTTGGGAGGAAGAACTAATGAAGTTGGAGAGCCTGACTCTGAGAGAGGAGGAAAAGTCTGAGGAAGACCTGATTGCAGAGGAAGAAGTGTTCTATAGATGATGAAGACATTTACCTTCCTGATTTGTTTGAATGTACTTCCGCATTATCAATAATAAGACATTTATTTGCTTACTTGCCTGAGTCATTTCCATTTACTCTGCACTAATCAAGCCATTTGACATCAGTTCAGCCAGAACTACTCTGCATTTAACTTGGGTACACTTGAGAACCCCAAGGAAATTCTGATTGCAAGTGAAGTAACCTCCGAAGAGAGGGAGAAACTAGAAGAATGTTGGTCATATATGCCAAAGTGTTTGCTTGGTCCTATTAGGACATGCCTGGGGTAGACAGAAACATTGCCCAGCACACAATACCAACTTATCCAAATATGAGGCCAGTGTAGTAAACAGAAACTCTGACGGATGAGACCACAATGGGGCTGAGAAAGTCAGAGATGAGGTTAAAAATAGATAGATGTGGGGTTCCTGGAAGTAGTAAAGTATCCTGAGTGGTTGGCTAATATAGTCCGTGTGCCAAGAAAGATGGGAAGGTCAGAATGTGTGTAGACTACAGAGATCTCAACAAGGCTTGTCCGAAAGATGATTTTCCTCTGCCGCATATAGATGTTCTGGTTGATAGTCGGCTTTATCTGCCATGTATTCATTTGCAGATGGATTTTCAGGTTACAATCAGGTTCTCATGGCTGAGGAAGACAACATAAGACTGCATTTGTTACTGACTGGGGTACTTATTGTTACAAGGTTATCGTTTGGGCTTAAGAATGCGGGGGCTACTTATCAGCGGATGGCCACTACACTTTTCCACGACTTAATGCACAAAGAGATTGAGGTGTATTGTGGATGACATGATGGTAAAATCAGAGACAAGAGTTGGGCATATTGAAGCACTGGAAAGGTTCATTCAGAGAGTTGACAGATACAACCTGCGGCTTAATCCCAAGAAATGTGTGTTTGGGGTGACATCAGGGAAATTGCTTGCTTGGTCATACAGTGGGAATGGGCGGAATAGAGGTAGACTCCGAAAAGATCAAGGCAATCACAGAAATGCCTTCACCGAAGACAGAAAAAGAAGTCAGAGCATTCTTGGGGAAGATTCAGTACATCAGTCGGTTCATCGCCAAGTTGACATCAGTATGTGAGCCTATCTTCAAACTGTTGAGAAAAGATCAGCCGGTGAGATGGAATGAACAGTGTCAGACAGCCTTCTTCAAAATCAGAGAGTACTTGGTAAAGCCTCATGTATGAAAACCTCCGAGACCGGGCAGACCTTTGGTATTGTATTTGGCTATAGAATCAGAAGCACTGGGGGCAATGATGGTACAGGCTGATGAGACAGGGGTAGAACATGCAGTCTATTATCTGAGTAAGAAGATGCTCCCTTATGAGGCTCGATATCAGGAAGTTGAGAAGATCTGTCTTGCAATGGTATGGGCTTCCAGAAAATTACAGCATTATTTCCAGTCATACAAGATCCAGGTAGTGGCAAAGGAAAATCCTCTGAAGTATCTTCATTCGGTGCCTTCACTAGTGGGAAAATTGGACAAATGGTTAGTATTGCTGACAGAGTTTGACATTGAGTATCTCACCTCCAAAGTGATCAAAGGGCGAGCAGTAGCAGATTTTCTGGCATTGCAACCTGTTGAGGGGGATCAGTATAAGTTTGAATTTCCAGATGAAGAGATCCAAGCAATAACAGTCCAGAGATGGAAGATGTATTTTGACGGAGCAGTGAATTACAAGGGAGCCGGAATTGGGATCCTTATAGTGACCCCCGAGGGAAAGACTTTGCCTTTGACCAAGAGGTTGACATTCAGAGTTACTAACAACATGGCCGAGTATGAAGCATGTGCTTTTGGTTTGACGGCATTGATAGCCTTGAAGGCCGGGAGTGTGGAAGTCTACGGAGATTCTATGTTGGTGGTCCAGCAGATTTGAGGAGAATGGGAATTGAAAGAAGAACGGTTGAAACCTTACCTTTTTCACCTCATAAAGTTGGCACAGGTTATCCCCGAGTGTAAGTTTCAGAACTTACCGAGAGAAGAGAATCAGATGGCAGATGCATTGGCTACACTTGCAGCAACTTGGGAAAATCCAGAAATGTTAGTGATGAGACCGTTGATACTGACAACAGCGAACAGACCTGTTTATGAGATAGAAATAATTCTGGAAGTTGAGGTCGACGATGGTAAACCTTGGTATTATGACATTCAGAGGTATCTGGAACATGGTGAACTCCCAGAAGGGGCAAGCAGAAAAGACAGAATAGCCATTCAGAAGTTAGCTTCCCAGTATGTGACTTTGAAAGGGGAACTGTACAAGAGGCAAGCAAACGGTATTCAGTTGAAGTGTTTGAGAAAAGAAGAAGCTCAGCATGTAATGGAAGAAATACACGCCGGGGTATGTGGTCCGCACATGAATGGGTTGAATCTGTCCCGCAAGATAGTGAGACAAGGTTTTTATTGGTCAACCATGGAAACAGACTGCGCGAAGATGGTAAAGCACTGTCATGACTGTCAAGCATATGGTAATTTGAATCACTTACCGCACACAGAGTTGCACGGGTTGTCAGAGCCGTGGCCTTTCTCAGCATGGGGAATTGATATGATTGGAGAAATTCGACCAAATGTATCGAATGGCATCGCTTCATAGTAGTGGCCGTAGATTACTTCTCGAAGTGGGTGGAAGCCGAATCATTCCGTAATATCACAGCAAAACAGATGGCAAAATTTATAGCTCGGAACCTCATTTGTCGGTATGGTATGCCGCATCATGTAGTGACAGACAATGGAGTTCAGTTTCAAGGAGAGACGAAGGCAATGTTACAGAGGTACGGGATAGGCCACCACAAGTCATCACCGTACAGGCCGCAGGCAAATGGGGCAGTTGAGGCAGCCAACAAGACTATAAAGATGATTTTAGCCAAGATAACAGAGAACTGCAGAGATTGGGCCGAGAAACTACCATATGCTTTGTGAGGGTACAGAACATTAGTAAAAACAGCAACAGGGGCCACACCTTACTCTTTGGTCTATGGAATGGAAGCAGTGTTACCAGTGGAAGTGGAAATACAGTCTATGAGGGTTTTAGCAGAGGCAGAATTACCAGAACCAGAATGGGCCGCACAGAGGTTTGATCAGTTAGCACTGCTGGATGAGAGGAGAACGAAGTCTTTGTATCACATGCAGTTGTATCAGAAGAGACTAGCCCAGACATTCAACAAGAAAGTACGTCCCACCAAGATCAGAAAGGGTGATTTGGTACTTAAGCAGTCGAGGCCGTCGACGACAGATCCGAGAGGAAAATTCAGACCTAACTGGGAAGGACCTTACATAGTGCAGAAGGTAATGGGAAATGGAGCAGTGAGGCTATCAGACTTGGAAGGAAACGAGTTCACCGAGCCGATCAACGTGGACAGATTGAAACAATACTTTGCCTGAGGGAGAAAGGACCGAGCGATCACCAAGGGAATTGGCAGAAGACCTAACCCAATGGAGTAGGAAAATCATTCATGCATACACGTAACATTCCATTCTTTCCGTGTTTGTTTTTGTTTTGTGTTCGCAGGTTCGAAGAAAAGAGAAAGCGGTAGAGATGAGCCAAACAGCGTCATCGCAGTTTCAGTTTTGGGGATAAGTCCCAGGCGGTGAGGCCCGTATCGGCTTGGGGGCGAAGCCCCACATCATCATCAGTTTGAGGCCGAGGTCTCTATTGTCAGCGGTGTTGGGTCGAGGTGCATAGGGTAGAGGTGGCCCCGTTGTCGGTTGTAGTTTTGGGATGCGTCCCAGGGTCGAGGTGCCCACTACATCATCAGTTTGAGGGCGAGGTCCCTATTGTTAGCGGTGTTGGGTCGAGGTGCCCCCGTTGTCGGTTGTAGTTCCGGGATACGTCCCAGGGTCGAGGTGCCCACTACATCATCATATTGAGGGCGAGGTCCCTATTGTTAGCGGTATTGGGTCGAGGTGCCCCCGTTATCAGTTGTAGTTATCGAGATGCGTCCCAGGATCGAGGTCCATTACAGCACCAACTTAGCTCGAGGCAGTAGACGAGCCAGGTAAGTGAAAATGCATTGCATAACTTTGATAGGATTGTTCAAAGTCACACACTGCACAAGTCCCATCAAAGTGGGGCCGACTGTAGGCATTGTATTTTTGCATGTGAAACCCGATGATGAGTCTCAGTTGGAGGCACTACCTTTTAAGTCGCGGGAGCCACGAGAAACAGACGTCGGAAGGGAGGAGTCAAGAATTGACTCATATTCGGATTAAGTTCACTGTTTTAGCTTCAGGTTACTTGTTGGTTTTCCGTTTTAAAAATTATTCCCGGCCGAAAACACTCACAAATCTCCTAACCTCGGCCCAAAATCCCCGCAAGCCCCTTGGCCTTGACCCAAAACCCCGCAAGCCCACACACATTGTCCACACAAACCAAATCCACCAACCAAAGGCCCACACGCCCCAACCAAGGCCCACACGCCATTCACCATAATACACACCCAAATTAAATCAAATATTAAGTTAAATATTAATTAGATAATGTGATTAAATAAAATAATAATTAAATCATTTACCAAATTAAATAAAACATAAAAAAAAATCATGCCTAATTTAAACAATCAAATATGTTATATACCTAAATTAAAAAGATGATATGCCTAATTAAAATCAATCATAACAAATAAAAAATATTCACTTCCTAATCTAACAAATTAAATGCCTAATCCTAACCAATCACATATATTGACTTCCTAATCTAAACCAAATTTGTCCCCCATCAATCTTTGACTTTCCTTGCTCAACACAAAATCAAATCCCTTCCTTGTGAGACAAGGTGAAGCCCTAGCCCTTCTCTATATAAACCACACATTTCCAAGGCATTCCCTCCTCCTAGTTTATGCCCATCACAAGAATAAAGATGGAAAGAATTTCCAACCCCCTCACCAAACACTCCATTCACCCCAATCACAAGAATAAGTAACAAAAAATATTCTTTTCATCTCCTGCACTCCATAGCCGAACACATCACCCTCCTCAACCCCTCCATAACCGAAAATAACAATCCTTTATATCCTCCTAAAGCCACCGAAACCAGCCCTAGACAGCAGTCCTCCATCACCGAAAATTACAACCAAAAACCGAACTGCAGTGAACACAAAAACTGCACTATTTTAGACGCCCAAACATCAGTAATTTCACCCCTAAAACAGCAGCAAAATCTACTTAAAACATTCCCTAAAAACCTTAAAGCAGTAACATAAAAAACTGCACTCAAAGCCTCCTTAAAACCGCAAAAAACAGCAACCCAAACCCCCCTAAAAAATGCAAAAACAGTCCACTAATAGACTTGAAATAGTGAGCAGAATACAGAGAAAACATGAGCAAAATGGAGACCAAACAGCAGCAAAACGGAGCAAAAACAGTAGCTTGAATAGCAAAACAGCGAGTTAAGACGTTAATCCAGTGAACCGGAAGAGTTGCGGAGTGATAGCCCTTCCGACGGCCGTGAAACGCAAGTCCGAAAGTCGACATAAAAGGTTAGACCTGAGGGTATTTTCCACATTCGTTTTCTGTTTTATTTTTATTATATATTGAATATTGTTCGCATGATTGTTATGCTAAAATACATGTTGTGGCCCTTGAGTAGATAAATATGCATGTATCATGAAATTGTATGTTGTGAACTTGGAATAAAATAAAAATATGTCAACTCTCGCGGTATATCGGATGGAAACCAGGACATAAATTTCATAGCGATTCCGAATGGACGGTAATATGATCTGTACTCGGGATACAACTCCACGTACCGCTTGAGTAAACGGCACCCTCTTTTGTTTTATGTTGTTTTGGTTTATTCATTTTTCGTCATTTGAATTCCACATGTTACTTGTTTATGCATGATTCAATCGAGCGCATGGGCTTAGTAAGTGCGATGAAAGGTCCCCTATTTGGAGGGGTTCAAACTCTTTACCACGACGCTTTGCCGCGCCGGTTGATGTGTGTTCGGTTGAATGCAAAATATGTTCAATCGGGCATACTAAGTTTGATATTATTGTTTTTTTTTAATTCTTGTATGCATGATGCAATCGAGTGCATGGGCTTAGTAAGTGCGATGAAAGGTCCCCTATTTGGAGGGGTTAAAACCCTTTACCACGACGCTTTGCCGCGCCAGTTGATGTGTGTTCGGTTGAATGCAAGATACGTTCAATCGGGCATACTAAGTTTGATATTATTGTTTTTAATTCTTTGCATGCATGATTCAATCGAGCTCATGGGCTTAGTAAGTGCGATGAAATGTACCCTATTTGGAGGGGTTAAAATCCTTTACCATGATGCTTTGCCGCCCGGTTGATGTGTGTTCGTTGAATACAAGATATGTTCAATCGGACATACTAATTTCATATAGTTATCTTTATATTTGTACTCATCGTAACGAAAGCCGCATGGGCTTATTGTGTTGGATTAAAAGGTTCTCCATTTGGGGGAAGTGTGGGACACAGAAACTGGGCGACGCATGCTGTTCCAAGCTCGTGGCTTGGTCGGGAGTACGGAGTAGCCACGGGGGACTAAACCGAAGAATAATGGAGTCGCCACCCGGTGTGAACCGGGAAAATGAGATTTAAGGCCGCACTCACCCCTCGCAAGGGAAGACCTCAAACCGTTTGGTTCGGAATGGTCTCTTACTTATGCCACTTGAAATGAAAGAATTTATGTAATAATTTAATCAGGCTTAAGTAACACTTATTTCCAAGAGTAGCATGCTTCTAAATTCACATGTACAAAATAAAACTTACACCTAAATTTACATATATTTCACATCTAAGATTGCTTGCTTGAAAGTACATCAAAGTAGCGACGAACATACAACTTCATTGGCATATTATATTCAAGAAAACACAAGCACACATACTAACCACACAAGCACACATGTGAGCACCTTCCCAAGTGGTACGTGGAATTGTATCCCAAGTACAAACCATACTACCGTCCATTCGGAATCGGCTACGGAATTTATGTCTGGGTTTCCATCCGATATAGCACGAGAAATAATACTCAAATGTTATCATGACATAGGTATATGAATTGTAATATTTTAAACACATTGTACTCATACATGGGGGGAAAACAGATGAATGACACCAACAATATCTTGCGTAATACAGAGGGGCAATCAGGTTCATCATACGTAGGGATAGCTACTAGGAAAACTATGCATGAAATCTGATGAAAAAGGACTCAGTTCAGTGGATGCACGTTCGCGTAGCATTTGAAAACGCGTTCGAATGGTAAACAGAAGGTTCGAATTCATATAGCGTTCGAGAACGCGTTCGAACGGAACCAGACCTGATGCATGATAAGACTAAGAAAGTGCGTGCGCGTTCGCGTAGCGTTCGAGAACGCGTTCGAACGGTAAATAGAAGGTTCGCGTTCGTATAGCGTTTGAGAACGCGTTCGTATAGTGTTTGAGAACGCGTTCAAACGGAACTAGACCTGGTGCCTGATAAGACTAAGAAAGTGCATGCGCGTTCGCGTAGCGTTCAAACGGTAAACGAATGTTCGCGTTCGTGTAGCTTTCGAGAACACTTTCGAACGGAACCAGACCTAATGCATGCAACACAAATAATAAAGACAATAATGTCAAGCTCAGTATGTCCGATTGAACGTATCTTACATTCAACCGAACACACATCAACCGGCGCGGCAAAGCATCGTGGTAAAGGGCTTTAACCCCTCCCCATAGGGGATCTTTCATTACACTTACTAAGCCCATGCGCTCGATTGAATCATGCATACAAAGAATTAAAAAACAATAATATCAAACTTAATATGCCCGATTGAACGTATCTTGCATTCAGCCGAACACACATCAACCGGCGCGGCAAACAATCGTGGTAAAGGGATTTAACCCCTCCCCATAGGGGATCTTTCATTGCACTTACTAAGCCCATGCGCTCGATTGAATCACGCATACAAAGAATTTAAAACAATACTATCAAGCTTAGTATGCCCGATTGAACATATCTTGCATTCAACCGAACACATATCAACCGGCGCGGCAAAGCATCGTGGTAAAGAGTTTTAACCCCTCCAAATAGGGGACCTTTCATCGCACTTACTAAGCCCATGCGCTCAATTGAATCATGCATAAATAAGTAACATGCAGAATTTAAGTGACGAAAATAAATAAACTAAAGCAACACAAAACGAAAGAGGGTGCCGTTTACTCAAGCGGTACGTGGAGTTGTATCCCGAGTACAGATCATACTACCGTCCATTCGGAATCGGCTATGAAATTTATGTCCGGGTTTCCATCCGATATACCGCGAGAGTTGACACATCTCTCATTTTATTCCAAAGCTGCAACATACAACATCTCATAATTCATGCATATTTATCTACTCAAGGGCCACAACATGCATTTCAACATCACAATCATGCAAGCAATACTCAATAAATAATACAAATAAAACAGAAAACGAGTGTGGAAAATACCCTCAGGTCTAACCTTTTTGCCAACTTTCAGGCTTGCGTTTCACGGACGTCGGAAGGGTACAGCTCCTCAACTTCTCCGGTTCACTGGTTTAGTGTCCTAGCTCACTGTTTTGCTGTTTTGCTTGCTGTTCGGTCTCCGTTCTGCTGCTGTTCTTCCTCTGTTTTGCTGCTCACTGTTCATGTCACTTGTTTTGACGTTTCAACGGACTGTTCCGAGTTTTTTTTGTTGGTTTTTAGTGTAGTCTTGTGTGATTATTTTAAGGATTATGAATGCAGTTTTTATGTTACTGGTTTAGGGATTTTAGGGACTGTTTGAGGGCTAATAGGAGTGCAGTTTTTCGGTACTGCATGGAGGTTTATGGGGTTGTTGTTTCGGTGATATAGGGAGGCTTATGGGGCTGTGTTTTTCGGTCAAGTAGGGGAAGGGGATGAGGAGAAATTTGTTATATTTTTTTTTAATATGCGTGAATGGAGAGCTTGGAGAGGGGGGTTGGAAATTCTTTGCTTCTTTTTCTTGTGATGGGCGTAAATCAGGAGGGGGGAATGCCTTGGAGAGGTGTGGTTTATATAGAGAAAGGCTAGGGCTTCACCTTGTCTCACAATGAATAGGATTTTGGCATTAAAAGGAGGATTTGATTTGGTATTCAACAAGGAAAGGATTAGATTGAGGGGGGACAAATCTTGGCTAGATTAGGAATACAAAATATTTAATTTGTTATGATTGATTTTAATTAGGCATGATATTTGTTAAGTTTAGTATGTGATTTGTTTATTTAGGAAGTTAATATATTGGATTTGTCTTAACTAGGTATGATTATATTATGTTTTATTTAATTGGTAAATGGTTTAAATATTTATTTTATTTAATTACATTATCTAATTAATATTTAATTTAATTTCCCATGTTTTTAAATGTGTTTTATTAATTGGGATGTGTTTTATGGGCTTTGGGGGGCTAATTGGGCTGAGGTGCGAGGCTAGCAGCAAAACCAGAAATACCGACTCCGTTCGAATGCGCATTCGAACGCTACACAAACGTCCGCAATCTGCCTGACGTTCGAACGAAGTAATGAACGCATCACTAACGAAGAGAGTGAACTTGCAAAATGAATCTGATGACGTACTTATTCTGAATTTCCCCTTCCGACCTCCGTTTCCCGCAATATCATTAGCTAAAAAGATAGTGCCTCCAACTGAGACTCATCATCGGGTTTCACATGCGAAAATGCAATGCCTACAGTCGCCCCCACTTTGATGGGACTTGTGCAGTGTGTGACTTTGAACAATCCTATCAAAGTTATGCAATGCATTTTCACTTACCTGGCTCGGCTGTTGCCTCGAGCTGAGTTGGTGCTACAGTGGACCTCGATCCTGGGACGCATCCCAATAACTGCAACCGACAACGGGGGCACCTCGACCCTGGGCACCTCGACCCAACACCACTGACAATAGGGACCTCGCCCTCGAACTGATGATGTAGTGGGCACCTCGACCCTGGGCACCTCGACCCGGAACTACAACTAACAACGGGGCACCTCGACCGTAGGCACCTCGACCCAACACCGCTGACAATAGGGACCTCGCCCTCGAACTGATGATGTAGTGGGCACCTCGACCTTGGGCATCTCGACCCCGAACTACAACTAACAACGTGTGCACATCGACCCAACACCGCTGACAATAGGGACCTCGCCCACTGATGATGATATGTGGACACCTCGACCCTGGGCACCTCGACCCGAAACTACAACTAACAACGGGGGCACCTCGACCCTGGGCACCTCGACCCAACACCGCTGACAATAGGGACCTCACCCTCAAGCTGATATGGGCCTCGCCCCCAAGCCGACATGATATGGGCCTCGCCCTCAAACTGATATGGGCCTCGCCCCTTGAGACTCATCCCCAAAAACTGAAATTATGCTGACGCTGCTTGGCTCATTTCTGCCGCTTTCTCATTTCTTCTAACTTGCGAACACAAAACAAAAACAAACACGAAGAGAATGCGATGTTACGTGCATGCATGAATGATTTTCTTATTCCGCTGGGTTAGGTCTTCTGCCAATTCCCACGGTGACTGCTCGGTCTTCTCTCCCTCAGGAAAAGTATTGCTTCAATCTGTCTACGTTGATCGGCTCGGTGAACTCGTTCCCCTCCAAGTCTGATAGCTTCACTGCTCCATTTCCCATTACCTTCTGCACTATGTAAGGTCCTTCACAGTTAGGTATGAATTTTCCTCTCGGATCTGTCGTCGACGGCCTCGACTACTTAAGTACCAAATCACCCTTTCTGATCTTGGTGGGACGTACTCTCTTGTTGAATGCTCAGGCTAGTCTCTTCTGATACAACTGCATGTGATACAAAAACTTCATTCTCTTCTCATCCAATAGTGCTAACTGATCAAACCTCTGTGCGGCCCACTTCTGTTCCGGTAATTCTGCCTCTGCTAATACCCTCATAGACTATATTTCCACTTCTACTGGTAACATTGCTTCCATTCCATAGACCAAAGAGTAAGGTGTGGCCCCTGTTGCTGTCCTTATTGATGTTCTGTACCCCCACAAAGCATATGGTAGTTTCTCGGCCCAATCTCTGCAGTTCTCTGTCATCTTGGCTAAAATCATCTTTATGGTCTTGTTGGCTGCCTCAACTGCCCCATTTACCTGTGGCCTATACGGTGATGACTTGTGGTGGCCTATCCCGTACCTCTGCAACATTGCCTTCGTCTCTCCTTGGAACTGAACCCCGTTGTCTGTCACTATATGATGCGGCATACCATACCGAAAAATGAGGTTCCGAGCTATAAACTTTACCATCTGTTTTACTGTAACATTACGGAATGATTCGGCTTCCACCCACTTCGAGAAGTAATCTACTGCAACTACTATGAAGCGATGCCCATTCGATGCATTCGGTCGAATTTCTCCAATCATATCAATTCCCCATACTGAGAAAGGCCACGGCTCTGACAGCCGTGTAACTCTGTGTGCGGTAAGTGATTTAAATTACCATGTGCTTGACAATCATGACAATGCTTTACCATCTTCGCGCAGTCTGTTTCCATGGTTGACCATAAAACCTTGTCTCACTATCTTGTGGGACAGATTCAACCCATTCATGTGCGGACCACATACCCCGGCGTGTATTTCTTCCATTACATGCTGAGCTTCTTCTTTTCTCAAACACTTCAACTGAATACCGTTTGCTTGCCTCTTGTACAGTTCCCCTTTCAAAGTCACATACTGGGAAGCCAACTTCTGAATGGCTATTCTGTATTTTCTGCCTGCCCCTTCCGGGAGTTCACCATGTTCCAGATATCTCTGAATGTCATAATACCAAGGTTTACTGTCATCGACCTCAACTTCCAGAATTCTTTCTATCTCATAAACAGGTCTGCTCGCTGTTGTCAGTATCAACGGTCTCATCACTAACTTTTCTGGATTCTCCCAAGTTGCTGCAAGTGTAGCCAATGTGTCTGCCATCTGATTCTCTTCTCTCGGTAAGTGCTGAAACTTACACTCGGGGATAACCTGTGCCAACTTTCTGAGGTGAAAAAGGTAAGGTTTCAACCATTCATCTTTCAATTCCCACTCTCCTCGCATCTGCTGGACTACCAACATAGAGTCTCCGTAGACTTCCACACTCCCGGCCTTCAAGGCTATCAATGCTGTCAAACCAAAAGCACATGCTTTATACTCGGCCATGTTATTAGTCACTCTAAATGTCAACCTCTTGGCCAAAGGTAAAGTCTCTCCCTCGGGGGTTACTATCACGATCCCAATTCCGGCTCCCTTGAAATTCACCGCTCCGTCAAAATACATCTTCCATCTCTGAACTGTTATTGCTTGGATCTCTTCGTCTGGAAATTCAAACTTATACTGATCCCCCTCAACAGGTTGCAATGCCAGAAACTCTGCTACTGCTCGCCCTTTGATCACTTTGGAGGTGAGATACTCAATGTCAAACTCTGTCAGCAATACCAACCATCTGCCCAATTTTCCCACTAGTGAAGGCACCGAATGAAGATATTTCAGAGGATTTTCCTTGGCCACTATCTGGATCTTGTATGACTGGAAATAATGCCGCAATTTTCTGGAAGCCCATACCACTGCAAGACAGATCTTCTCAACTTCTTGAAACCGAGCCTCATACGGGAGCATCTTCTTACTCAGATAGTAAACTGCATGTTCTACCCCTGTCTCATCTGCCTGTACCATCATTGCCCCTAGTGCTTCTGATTCTATAGCCAAATACAATATCAAAGGTCTGCCCGGTTTCGGAGGTTTCAATACAGGAGGCTTTACCAAATACTCTCTGATTTTGTCGAAGGCTGTCTGACACTGTTCATTCTATCTCACTGGCTGATCTTTTCTCAACACTTTGAAGATAGGCTCACATACTGATGTCAACTTGGCAATGAACCGACTGATGTACTGAATCTTCCCCAAGAATGCTCTGACTTCTTTTTCTGTCTTCGGTGCAGGCATTTCTGTGATTGCCTTGATCTTTTTGGAGTCTACCTCTATTCCGCCCATTCCCATTGTATGACCAAGCAACTTCCCTGATGTCACCCCAAACACAAATTTCTTGGGATTAAGCCGCAGGTTGTATCTGTCAACTCTCTGAAGGAACCTTTCCAGTGCTTCAATATGCCCAACTCTTGTCTCTGATTTCACCATCATGTCATCCACATACACTTCAATCTCTTTGTGCATCAAGTCGTGGAAAAGTGTAGTGGCCATCCGCTGATAAGTAGCCCCCGCATTCTTAAGCCCAAACGGCATAACCTTGTAACAATAAGTACCTCACTCAATAACAAATGCAGTCTTATGTTTGTCTTCCTCAGCCATGAGGACCTGATTGTAACCTGAAAATCCATCTGCAAATGAATACATAGCAGATAAAGCCGCACTATAAACTAGAACATCTATATGCGGCAGAGGAAAATCATCTTTCGGACAAGCCTTGTTGAGATCTCTGTAGTCTACACACATTCTGACCTTCCCATCTTTCTTCGGCACTGGTACTATGTTAGCCAACCACTCAGGATACTTTACTACTTCCAGAAACCCCACATCTATCTGTTTCTTAACTTCCTCTCTGACTTTCTCAGCCCATTCCGTCTCATCCGTCGGAGTTTCTGTTTTACTGGCCTCATATTCGGATAAGTTGGTATTGTATGTTGGGCAATGTTTCTGTCTACCCCAGACATGTCCTCATAGGACCAAGCAAACACTTTGGCAAATCTGACCAACACTTCTTCTAGTTTCTCCCTCTTTTCGGAGGTTACTTCACTTGCAATCAGAATTTCCTTGGGGTTCTCAAGTGTACCCAAGTTAAATGCAATAGTTCTGGCTGAACTGATGTCAAATATGCTTGATTCGTGCAGTGTAAATGGAAATGACTCAGACAAGTAAGCAAAAGAGATGTCTTTATTATTGGATAATGCGGAAGTACATTCAAACCAATCAGGAAGGTAAATGTCTTCATCATCTATAGAAACTTCATCCTCTCCCAAAGTCAGGCTCTCCAACTTCATCAGTTCTTCCTCCCAATTCTCTTCTTCTTTCTCCACAATTTCTTCAACTATCAGCTTCTTACCCAACATATCCTGGAAAATCTCAAACCCAGGTACCACAATTCCATTAACTTCTACAGGTTCAGGCTCCCCTTGATATCCTGAAGCTTTCACAAAATATTCCATCAGTTTCAGGCCCTTTTTCTTGACTTTTGGCTTTTCTTCATCAGACTTGTACCCCAAACCCTTCCGAGTAGTCTGTCCTCAATTGCCTTAGCATTATATCCCCCTCAGTATTTTCTGCAGTCTCAACCACTTCTCTACCATCTGTCAAAACTTCCTTACCCTTCTCCGCCATATCATTGTAGAAAACGACGACTGCGCGTCATTCCCCTTACTTCTTCCTCATCACTGCTAGAGAAATCAAGCCAAAAGTTTTTCCCCTGCTCAAACTCATCTTCACTAGTACTATCCCAGATTCCCAGGCAAAAAGGCTTGAGGGTGAAAGGATTTTAGGACAAGGTCTTCTGGGAGGCCAGAATGATCATATAGGCTGGTGGTGGTACGACACGGTAATTGGGTAAGGGGTTTCTGTGTGTGTCAGGCTGTTCTGTTTCTGGGTCAGGTATTTTCTTGGAGTCTATCAGGTCTTGGATTTCATGGCGGAGTCGGGCGCAATTGTCAGTGTCATGGCCTTTTTGTTGGTGAAAGTGATAGTAAAGGCTTATGTTATAATGTGATGGTAGGGGATTGGGTAATGGTTTCGTTTCCAAGGGTTTTAAAAGCCATTGCCTCTTCAGTTTCTCTAGCACCTTTGACAGGGGCCTTCCCAAGTTGGAAAACCACCGGTTCCGGATAGCGGCAATCTCAACAGAAACGGGCTTTGTTCCCGATGTTCCCCCAATGGGCCTCCTGTTCAAACCATAGAATATTCTATTCTCGGCCTCTTCTTCTTCAATATCCATGACAGTTTCCCTCAACTGCTGAAAGTCTGCAATCATGGAGGTCATCCTCCTCAACTTGCTGTAAATGGAGGGCTTGGTGCCCTTGATAATCATCTTAATCTGATCCTTCTCTGAAGGCCTAGTCTGCATCTTCAACAACTGACCCCTCCATCGGTCCACATACTCCTTAAAACTCTCCTCCGATTTCTGCTTAACATTCTCCAGATCATGGAGTGACAGATCGATCTCTAGGTCAGTGACATACTGCTTCAGGAAAGCATCAGCCAACTCCCTCCAATCTTCCTTCACTTTATTCTCCAAACTGTGGTACCATACCACGTGAGCTCCTTCAAGCGACATTCCAAACATTTTCTGCACTTGGCGCTGAGATAAGCCGACTGAACTCATGACTGATGCAAACTGTCAGAGATGCACCCTTGGATCCCCATTCCCATTAAACTTAGCCATATCAGGCATCTTGAACTGTGCCGGCAACTGTTCCTCGAAAGTCAGTGTGTCATAATCCAGCAAATCCTCATTCTTACCCCTCATCTTACGGGTAACCGACTCAACCTGATCCCGAAGTTTCTGTAACTCTGCCTGAGACCTAGATACTCTGTCTGCTGCATACTCTGCCATATCATCATCAAAAGCGGGGATATCATCCCCCAACCCATTCAGAGGCTCCTCACGCCTCACATTCTCAGAAATTCCCCAGCACGGGCACAAACCATACCAGCCATAGTAGTAGTCAAAGCTTGCAACTGTTCAGTGACCTTGGCGAGACTGTTCTCTAGCTGATCCATACGGGATACCTCATTACCAGATTCACTCATGACTGTTACTGTTCTTTTAATGAGCCTTGTCCATTATCTAACCCAAACGGTATCTATGATGTCTTTTTGAGACATAGAGGGTGTTAACATGATACATGTATGCATGAGGTGCATGAGATGCAGGTAACATATATAACATACTAAATTAAAATTAAAATTTTCAAACAAATCAGATTGTTATCATTTTAGAAGCTTTCAGACTAATTGTTATAGGAGTGAACTCATCCCAGTTTAAATGGCCCAATGAGTTCACATCTCATGACAAAGAGCCCGACTAAATCCAAATGGTAACGTTCCGAACACAAGCACAAAGTGGCCCATCAACACTTAGAAGCCTTTGTCCCAACCGTCATAAAATACGTTCTTGTCCCAGTTTAAATGGCCCAACAAGCCCATATCTCATGACAAATGGTCCAAATGATCCAAACGACGATGTTCTCACACACAAGCATAAAAGATATGCAAACATAAAGTAATAATTTCTACGGAATGGCCCATCAACATTTAAGAAGCTTTGGGCCCAATGGTCATAAGGTACAAACTTGCCCCAGTTTAAATGGCCCAGCAAGTCCGCATTTCTGACAATGGTCCAACTGCATCCAAATGAGGATGGTCCACTAGCACATACTCAAGGAAATAATTGTTACTTTAACCATACAAACCCGGTCTATGGGTGGGTTCGCAGGAGAATAGACAAAGGCTCTCGTCGGTGAAGGATGGCCCACAACTAGGTCTCCCCAATCAAGGGTTCGAGCAACCAAGTGAGCGCACCCTTTTTTATACACTAAGGTACATGCAATGAGCTATGGTGTGTGACGGACTGTCAAATGGATTTCCCGTTGTAGATTCCCCAGAGGGAAGGTGGAGCGAGGCTCACTTAAATACCCAAGCCTCTTAGGCTCTTATCGATTGGTGTCAGGAATAAACAACGAGTCCTCCAAATTAGTACATCACAATAGGCTACGAGTAGATGGCCATATAGGTGCCTTCACAGCTTTTCCTTCTAGAAAGGTAGTGAAGGAAGGAAGACACCAAACCATTACCTAGCCTTAAAATGCCTTTGATTAAACCCCCATTTTATCCACTATAGACACGGTCAATTAAAACATAAATCCAATCATTACAAGACAATATTCGGGGCCGATTCTCTATCCCCAGTGGAGTCGCCAGACTGTGGGACACAGAAACTGGGCGACGCATGCTGTTCCAAGCTCGCGGCTTGGTCGGGAGTACGGAGTAGCCACGGGGGACTAAATCGGAGAATAATGGAGTAGCCACCCGGTGTGAACCGGGAAAATGAGATTTAAGGCCGCACTCACCCCTCGCAAGGGAAGACCTCAAACCGTTGGGTTCAGAATGGTCCCTTACTTATGCCACTTGTAATGAAAGGATTTATGTAATAATTTAATCAGGCTTAAGTAACACTTATTTCCAAGAGTATCATGCTTCTAAATTCACATGTACAAAATAACTTACACCTAAATTTACATATATTTCAAATCTAAGATTGCATGCTTGAAAGTACATCAAAGTAGCGACGAACATACAACTTCATTGACATATTATATTCAAGAAAAACCACAAGCACACATACTAACCACACAAGCACACATGTGAGCACCTTCCTAAGTTGTACGTGGAATTGTATCCCAAGTACAGACCGTACTACCGTCCATTCGGAATCAGCTACGGAATTTATGTCTGGGTTTCCATCCGATATACCATGAGAAATAATACTCAAATGTTATCATGACATAGGTATATGAATTGTAATATGTTAAACACATTGTACTCATACATGGGGGAAAACAGATGAATGACACCAACACAATCTTGCGGAATACAGAGGGGCAATCAGGTTCATCATACGTAGGGATAGCTACTAGGAAAACTATGCATGAAATCTGATGAAAAGGGACTCAGTTCAGTGGATGCGCATTCGTGTAGCGTTTGAAAACGCGTTCGAACGATAAACAGAAGGTTCGTATAGCGTTCGAGAACGCATTCGAACGGAACCAGACCTGATGCATGATAAGACTAAGAAAGTGCATGCGTGTTCGCGTAGCGTTCGAGAATGCGTTCGAATGGTAAACAGAAGGTTCGCGTTCGTATAGCGTTCGAGAACATGTTCGAATGGAACCAGACCTGGTGCGTGATAAGACTAAGAAAGTACGTGCGCGTTCGCGTAGCATTTGAGAACGCGTTCGAATGGTAAACAGAAGGTTCTCGTTCGTGTAGCGTTCGAGAACGCATTCGAACGGAACCAGACCTGATGCATGCAACACAAGAATAAAGACAATAATGTCAAGCTCAGTATGTCCGATTGAACGTATCTTACATTCAACCAAACACACATCAACCGGCGCGGCAAAGCATCGTGGTAGAGGGCTTAACCCCTCCCCATAGGGGATCTTTCATTGCACTTACTAAGCCCATGCGCTCGATTGAATCATGCATACAAAGAATTAAAAAACAATAATATCAAACTTAATATGCCCGATTGAACGTATCTTGCATTCAACCGAACAAACATCAACCGGCACGGCAAAACATCGTGGTAAAGGACTTTAACCCCTCCCCATAGGGGATCTTTCATTGCACTTACTAAGCCCATGCCTCGATTGAATCATGCATACAAAGAATTAAAAAACAATACTATCAAGCTTAGTATGCCCAATTGAACATATCTTGCATTCAACCGAACATATATCAACAGGCGCGGCAAAGCATCGTGGTAAAGGGTTTTAACCCCTCCAAATAGGGAACCTTTCATCGCACTTACTAAGCCCATGCGCTCGATTGAATCATGCATAAATAAGCAACATGCAGAATTTAAGTGACGGAAAATAAATCAAACAAAGCAACACAAAACGAAAAGGGTGCCGTTTACTCAAGCGGTACGTGGAGTTGTATCCCGAGTACAGATCATACTACCGTCCATTCAGAATCGGCTATGAAATTTATGTCCGGGTTTCCATCCGATATACCGCGAGAGTTGACACATCTCTGATTTTATTCCAAAGCCACAACATACAACATCTCATAATTCATGCATATTTATCTACTCAAGGGCCACAACATGCATTTCAACATGACAATCATGCAAGCAATACTCAATAAATAATACAAATAAAACAGAAAATGAGTGTGGAAAATACCCTCAGGTCTAACCTTTTTGCCAACTTTCAGGCTTGCGTTTAACGGACGTCGGAAGGGTACAGCTCCTCAACTTCTCCAGTTCACTGGTTTAGCGTCCTAGCTCACTGTTTTACTGTTTTGCTTGCTGTGTTCGGTTCTCCGTTCTGCTGCTGTGTTCGGCCTCTGTTTTGCTGCTCACTGTTCAGGTCACTTGTTTTGACGTTTCAACGGACTGTTCGAGTTTTTTTGTGGGTTTTTAGTGTAGTCTTGTGTGATTATTTTAAGGATTATGAATGCAGTTTTTATGTTACTGGTTTAGGGATTTTAGGGACTGTTTGAGGGCTATTAAGAGTGCGTTTTTTAGTACTACAGGGAGGTTTATGGGGCTGTTGTTTCGGTGATATAGGGAGGCTTATGGGGCTGTGTTTTTCGGTCAAGTAGGGGAAGGGGATGAAGAGAAATTTGTTATATTTTTTTGTGTAATATGCGTGAATGGAGAGCTTGGAGAGGGGGGTTGGAAATTCTTTGCTTCTTTTTCTTGTGATGGGCGTAAATTAGGAGGGGGGAATGCCTTGGAGAGGTGTGGTTATATAGAGAAAGGCTAGGGCTTCACCTTGTTCTCACAAGGAATAGGATTTTGGCATTAAAAGGAGGATTTGATTGGTATTCAACAAGGAAAGGATTAGATTGAGGGGGGACAAATCTTGGCTATATTAGGAATACAAAATATTTAATTTGTTATGATTGATTTTAATTAGGCATGATATTTGTTAAGTTTAGTATGTGATTTGTTTAGTTAGGAAGTTAATATATTTGATTTGCCTTAATTAGGTATGATTATATTATGTTTTATTTAATTGGTAAATGGTTTAAATATTTATTTTATTTATTACATTATCTAATTAATATTTAATTTAATTTCCCATGTGTTTTATTAATTGGGATGTGTTTTATGGGCGTTGGGGGGCTAATTGGGCTGGGGTGCGAGGCTAGCAGCAAAACCAGAAATACCGACGCCGTTCGAACGCCCATTCGAACGCTACACGAACGTCCGCAATCTGCCTGACGTTCGAACGAAGTAACGAACGCAGCACTAACGAAGACAGTGAACTTGCGAAATGAATCTGATGACGTACATTCTGATTTTCCCCTTCCGACCTCCGTTTCCCGCAATATCCTTAGCTAAAAAGGTAGTGCCTCCAACTGAGACTCATCATCGGGTTTCACATGCGAAAATGTAATGCCTACAGGAAGAAAAGCCTAAAAAGGCTACCTTTACCACGATATTTGCCCTGTCTTTCATCTGTTGATTCCATCGTCTATCCCTGTCTTGGCTCGACCTATTGTCATTGGTGTACCCATATTCTCAGCCCTTGCTTCAGCCAAACCCATAGCCACACTCCACGCACCATATTGCCTTAGCGCCTCAAGCTTATAACAGGCGCACCACTCATTCACAGTCCACGTGAGCCATATTCACAAACTACCCTTAACCAACAAACAAATCAGCGCACGAAACCCTCTTAAACGCCACGACAGGCCACTCCTCACGCATGACTACTGCCCCATTCCCTCTTCACACTAAACACAAGCAGATCACAGCCCTAGCCCCTCTCGGCAGCAGCCTATATCATCAGTCCTAGCTCACGCCAAACTGCCCTCAACACACACGGCCACAAGAACCCTTCCTCCACTTCACTGCCTCATAAAACCCTAAATTGAACCCTTCATGCGACAGCCCCTTGCACTCACGCACACACTCACAACTCTCACATAAAGCCAACTATACCATTCATCCATGTATTATGAAAAGCATGTTTATCCCATTGGTTGCATCATTTACCTTCGTCTTGGCTCAATGTATCGTATTTCAATTCATATATCCATGTCATGATATCATTTGAGTATTATTTCTTGTGGTATATCGGATGGAAACCCAGACATAAATTTTGTAGCCGATTTCGAATGGACGATAGTGCGGTCTGTACTTGGGATACAATTCCACGTACCACTTGGAAAAGTGCTCACATGTGTGCTTGTGTGGTTAGTGTGTGTGCTTGTGTTTTTCGTGAATATAATATGCCAATGAGGTTGTATGTTCGTTACTACTTTGATGTACTTTCAAGCATGCAATCTTAGATGTGAAATATATGTAAATTTAGGTGTAAGTTTTATCTTGTACATGTGAATTTGGAAGCATGATACTCTTGGAAATAAGTGTTACTTAAACTTGATTAAATTATTACATAAATCCTTTCATTACAAGTGACATAAGTAAGGGACCATTCCGAACCCAATGGTTTGAGGTCTTCCCTTGCGAGGGGTGAGTGCGGCCTTAAATCTCATTTTCCCGGTTCACACCGGGTGGCGACTCCATTATTCTCCGGTTTAGTCCCCCGTGGCTACTCCGTACTCCCGACCGGGCCGCGAGCCCGGGACAACATGCGTCGTCCAGTTCCTGTGTCCCACACCTATGTCTAAGTTTGCATGCTTGGAAAGTAAGTCTTCATAACACACGACAACACACGGTAATCTCATGAACATACTTCAATTATATAATGCGGAAAAAAAATAACAACATAAACATAATGCAAATTCTAAATGCAAAATAAATAACTAATCATGCTTAAAAAATAAACAACATACTAGACTAAATCATGCTCGAATCCAAGGTTGGATGAAACGAAATACGTGTGTCTCTTAAGTAGTACGTGGCATTGTATCCCGAGTGCAAACCGCACTACCGTCCAGTCGGATTCGGCTACAGAATTTACGTCCGGGTTCCATCCGATATACCACAGAAGAAAACACGCATTTCGTTCATCCGGAATTCACATCATGCCTCAATAAACGACTCTCATGCGATAATATATAAAAAAAATAAAGAAGCGAAAGATAATAAGTAAAAAGGGTGCCCTCAGGTCTAACCTCTTTTTTCATCTCTCGAAAGCGCGTTACACGGCCGTCGGAAGGGAGAATGCTCTGTAACTTTTCTGGTCATTAATCCAACGTTTTACCTCGCTGTTTCGATGTCTGGCCTGCTGTTTTCACTCCGTCTCGCTGCTGTTTGTGTTGTATTTTCTGGTCACTGTTTTTGGTAATTTAGGCTACTATTTTTGTGGCTTTTGGAAGGGTATTGGGCTTTTTTTTAGTGCAGTTTTGGGGCAATTTCAGAGCAGTTTTCAGGGTGCAGTTTTGGGTTAATTCGGGGACTATTTTGGCAATTTTTGGGTGCAGTTTTAGAGGGCTGTGGTGGTGATTATTTACGCGGAATCGGGGCAGCTGTGAAGGGTTTATGATGTCAATTAGGGTTGCTTGTGAGGGTCACTTTACGGTAGTTTAAGGCAGAGTGGGTAAGCGTGAAGAAGACAGGGGCTAATTGAGTGGGATGCTGTGCGTGAAGGAGGCAGTGGCTGATTGAGTGGGGTACTTGCATGAAGGAGGCATTGGCTGATTGAGTGGGCAGTAACGTGAAGAGGGCAGGGGCTGGTTGAGTGGCAGTAACGTGAAGAAGACAGGGGCTGTTGCGTGTGTGTGGCATGAATTTGAGGAGCTGAGTGGAAGGGCCAGGTGCATGAATTGCTATGGGTCTGTTGAGGGTGTGCAGCGTGAATTTGAGGGGCTGAGTGGAGGGGCCAGGTGCGTGAAGTTCAGGGGGAGTTGTGAGGGCTTATGCTTGAAGGGTAGTGCACGGTAGTGGATGAAGGCAATGGGGAGTGATTATGGAGAAGGCCGTGTGTCTAGGTTTTGTGAGGGAGGGCTGCCGAATGATTGAATGAGAGAGTTTAGGGTTTATTATTTCTTTTTGTGTTTTTTCGTGAGAATGAACCAGGGTTGAATGTGTGGGTTAATGGTTTTTTTATAGGCCAAGGGAGGGGGTTTACCTTGTTGGAGAAGGAATATAATTTGTGTATTAATTGTGAGGAGATTTTTAATTATTGTGATAGGGAAAATCTTTAATTAGGGGAATTGATTTGATTTTTTCTTTTTAATTAAGGATATGATTTATTTAAATTGGTAGGTGATTTAATTAAATTAGGAATGTGATTTATTTTAATTAGGAATGTTATTTATGGAATTTAATTTGAATCTTTTAATTTGGGAAAAGAATTTAATTTGTGACATGTGTTTTAATTTAATTTAATTGGATTTATTTAGTTTAAGAATGTCATTTAATTTAATTTAATTTAAGTTTAATTTAATTGGTTTTAATTTAATTTGTGACATGCATTTTAAATGTTTTAATTATTTTGGATTGGGCTTGGTGTGTTTAAAAATAGAGGTCCAAAAAGCGAACCCGAAGCGAAACAAGTGAGTTAAATCCGACAAAATGCTAATTTCCAACTTTACCCTTCTAATGTCTGTTTCCCACAGCTTTCACAACTAAAGAGGTAGTGTCTCCATACGAGACTCATCATCAGGCTTATATGTAAAAATGCAGTGCCTACAGTCCCCCCCACTTTGATGGGACTTGTGCAGTGTGTGACAATGACAATCCTATCAAAGTACGTGCAATGCATTTTCACTTACCTGGCTCGCCAGCTGCCACTTGACTTGCCATGTTGATCTGAACTGAATTTGATGATGTGCCATTCCTGGCGTGCTAAACCCCGTACCTAGGGTGTCGCGGTAGTCCACAATAGTCCACATGTCGTACTTGGCATGCTAAACCCCGTACTAGGGTGTCGCGGTTGCGTCTCCTTACCTAGAGTGCCGCAGTTGTGTCTGAATGTCGTACCTGACGTGCTAAACCCCATTTCTGAGGCGTTGCTGAAGTGATGACTGTCCATTTTCGAACTGTGCTCTATTTTTGGAGAGCCATTTTCGGTGAGCTAACCCCATTTTCGAAGTGTCGCTAATGTGATGATAGTCCATTTTCGAACCATGCTCCATTTTCGGAGTGCCGTTTTCGGCGAGCTAACTCCATTTTCGGAGGGTCGCTAATGTGATGATAGTCCATTTTCGAACCATGCTGAGTTAAAATAAGGGTCTTGTTCCCTGAATTGTGTTGAATGTGGGCTTTGTGCCCTCAATTGCCATACCCGGCAAGACTGATACTGAATGTGGGCATTATTCCCAGAGTGCCATACCCGACAAAACTAATATCGTGTCTCTATACCCGAAGTACTATACTAGGCAAAACTGATGTTCTGTCTCCATACTCGGAGTGATGTACCTGACAAAACTGATCTGATGTCTCCATACCCGGAGTGTCGTACCCGGCAAACTGATACTGAGCCAATGTGGGCCTCGCCCCCAAAATGCCATACCCGGCAAAACTAATATTGAACCAATATGAGACTCGCCCCCAGAATGCCATACCCGGCAAGACTGTTACTGAACTAATGTGGGCCTCGCCCCAGACTGCCATACCCGGCAGAACTAATACTTAACCAATATGGGCATCGCCCCCAAAATGCCATACTCGGTAGAACTGATACTGAACTAATGTGGGCCTCACCCCCAAACTGATGATGTAGTGGGCCCTCGACCCTGGGACGCATCCCGGAACTACAACTGATGATGCAGTGGGCCCTCGACCCTGGGACGCATCCCGAAACTACAACCGACAATGGAGGCACCTCGACCCTGAGAAACATCCAAATATCGCTGACAATGTGGGCCTTGCCCTCAAACTGATGATGTAATGGGTCCTCGACCCTGAACTAGTACTGATATGGGCCTCGTCCCAAACTGATACTGATGTGGGCCTCGCCCCCAGACTGACACTGATGTGGGCCTCGCCCCAAACTGATATGGGCCTTGCCCCAAACTGATACTGATATAGGCCTTGCCCCCAGACTGGTACATATCTGGGCCTCGCCCCAAACTGATATGGGCTTCTCCCCAAAACTGATACTAATGTGGGCCTCGCCCTAACTGATATGGGAATCGCCCCAAACTGACACTAATGTGGGCCTCGCCACAAACTGATGTTGACGTGGGCCTCGCCCCCAAATTGATGTGGGCCTCGCCCCCAGACTGACACTGATGTGGGCCTCGCCCCAAACTGACACTGATGTGGGCTTCGTCCCCAAGCTGATACTGATGTTGATATGGGCCTCGACCCTGGGACTCATCCCCAAAACTGATACTAACGTGGGCCTCGACCCTGGGACTCATCCCCAAAACTGATACTGATGTGGGCCTCAACCCTGGGACTCATCCCCAAGCTGATACTGATGTGGGCCTCGACCCCTGCTCCATCCTCAAACTGATACTGTTGTAGGCCTCGCCCCCAGACTGATACTGATATGGGCCTCGCCCTAAATTGATACTGATGTGGGCCTCGACCCTGGGACGCATCCCTAAAACTGACACGGATGATGTGTGGGCCTCAACCCTGAACTGATGCTGATGTGGGCCTCGCCCCAAACTGATACTGATGTGGGCCTCAACCCGAGACTGATACTGATGTAGGCCTCGCCCCCAGATTGATATTGATGTGGGCCTCGACCCTGTGACTCATCCCCAAAACTGATGCTGATGTGGGCCTCGGCCCTGGGACTCATCCCCAAAACTGATGCTGCTATGTTGCTGTTTCTGGTTGGCTTGCATTTGCCGCTTTCTTCTTCCTTTCATTAAAACCTGTGAACAAAAACAAGACAAAGATTGCGTGTATATGATGTGTATGCATGCATGCATGAATGTGTTTCATATTCTGATGGGTTAGGTCTTCCTTGTGCTTTTCGGTACTCTTTGCCTTCAACTGTTTTTGGTTGCCCGCTGGGTCTGCTTACGGTTTCTTTATATTAATTCTCTTCTGGTGATTGCTCAATTTTCTTTTGTCTCATAGCTCAAGTTCCCATTACGTCCCTCATTCGCGAGGTGGTAGACTGGTCGCCCCCAGTCTTGATTTAGATTTATGCTCTCTACTGTTTGTACTTGGTCAAGATGAACCACATGGTGGGGCCTTCCATATCATCATGCTATATTACATGCTACGAAATAGTCCCAATAGTTATACATATCATTGTGCTCAAAGAATGCTCAGTAATGAAACAGACAACCTTCAAAACACCCAATGTAACTCAAATCCAAGTCTTTGGATAAATGATCTAAGCCAGACTCAAAGTGTGTGTGTGCAAAGGTTCTTTCACAGCTTAATCCTTAGGTAAGCTAACTCAAGGATTTCGTTTCAAAAATCGGGATCGATGGGTCAAACAAACCTAGATGTCTCAATTATGCATGTAGTTGCTTTTCTGTGCTCAATGTGGTATGATTTTCTTTCTTTTTTGTCTCTTTTTTTTTCTTTTCATTTTGAACTTCTTTTTTTCTTTTTCTTTTCTTTTTCTTTTTTTTTTCTTTCTTTTTTTTTCAACACACCTACCCTTTAAGGTAGCATTTCTCCTCATGGTGGTCCTAATACTCGCCCATGGGTAGCTTCACGCTTATCGGTTATATGTGGTTCAATTTTTTTTTCCTTAGAGACTTTTCTTTTATTTTCAACCATACCACACATCATAACATAAGCAAATCAAGATAGACTTCTAAGCAAACAGTCATTCACCGACCTACAATTTCTTCAACTAGTCACTTTGCCAACTACTAAGGTTTTCACCGCTAAGAACCTATAGTGAAGTGCTTACGACTCTAACATAGATCAATCTTTCAAAGTATCAGATAAAAGCACATTAAGAGTTTATCGTTTCTAAGATTTCACCTTAAAGCAAACGATTTCATCATTGGACTTATGCCTAACTATTAAGGACTTAAAAAATAATCTTCTTCTTTTTTGTTTTTTTGTTTTTTTTTTGGCCCACCATGGTCTTTCTATCCTTGCCGTACAGTTTTCTGTTCCTCGGTTTCTTTTTCCCGATATCCATGTTTGCTAAACTCTTTTTGACAAATCTTTTTTTTTTCTTCTCTAACCCAACAGATATCTATGATGGCTTTTAAGACAAAGGGGTTAACATGATGCGTGTATGCATGAGATGCATGAGATGCACGTGGTTATCAAAAGCATAAAGGGGCAACTTCTATAGGATATACAACTACGTTTCATATGCGGGTTTGCAGGGGTATAGACAAAAGTTTCCGTCGACGAAGGATTGCCCAAAACTAGGTCTCCCTACTCAAGGGTCCGAGCGACCAAGTGAGCGCACCTTTTTTATACCTAAAGGTACGTGCCAACGAGTTATGGTGTGTGACTGACTGTCAAATGGATTTCCCTTTGTAGATTCACCAGAGGGAGGGCGGAGCGAGACTCTCTTAAGTACCCTAGCCCTTAGGCTCTTATCGCTTGGTGACAGGAATAAATAACGAGTCCTCCAAATTAGTTCATCACGGTAGACTACTAGTACATGATTATCTAGGTGCCTTCACAGCTTTTCCTTATAGAAAGGTAGTGAATGAAGGAAGACACCAAACCATTACCTAGCCTTAAAATTCATTTGATTAAACCTCTTTCAACCTACAGTAGACACAATTAACTAAAGCACAAATTACAATCACTACAAGACATTATTTCGGGGCCAATTCTCTAAATCCCCAGTGGAGTCGCCAGACTGTAGGACACAGAAATCAGTGACGCTGTTCTAGACTCGCGGCCTAGTTGGGAGTATGGAATAATCCGCGGGGGAACTAAACCGGAGAAATAACATGGAGTCGCCACCCGATGTGAAATGGGAAAATGTGAGTTAAGGCCGCACTCACCCCTCGCAAGGGAAGACCTCAAACATGTTGGGTTCGGAATGGTCCCTTACTTATGCCACTTGTAATGATGTGATTTGTGCAATATCTTAACCGAATCTACGCAACATGCTCAAGAACAACCTATATCTAGTTCATGTTCATAAAGATAAATCCTATGTCTAAGTTTGCATGCTTGGAAAGTAAGTCCTCATAACACACGACAACACACGGTAATCTCATGAACATACTTCAATTATATAATGCGAAAAACAAATAACAACATAAACATGATGCAAATTCTAAATGCAAAATAAATAACTAATCATGCTTAAAAAATAAACAACATACTAGACTAAATCATGCTCGAATCCAAGGTTGGATGAAACGAAATACGTGTGTCTCTTAAGTAGTACGTGGCATTGTATCCCGAGTGCAAACCGCACTACCTTCCATTCGGATTCGGCTACGAAATTTACGTCATGGTTGAGTGGGCAGTAACGTGAAGAAGGCAGGGGCTGTTGAGTATATGTGGCGTGAATTTGAGGAGCTGAGTGGAGGGGCCAGGTACGTGAATTGCTATGGGGCTGTTGAGGGTGTGCAGCGTGAATTTGAGGGGCTGAGTGGAGGGGCCAAGTTCTTGAAGTTCAGGGGGAGTTGTGAGGGCTTATGCTTGAAGGGTAGTGCACGGCAGTGGATGAAGGCAATGGGGAGTGATTATGGAGAAGGCCGTGTGTCTAGGTTTTGTGAGGGAGGGCTGCCGAATGAGTGAATGAGAGAGTTTAGGGTTTATTATTTCTTTTTGTGTTTTTTCGTGAGAATGAGCCAGGGTTGAATGTGTGGGTTAAGGGTTCTTTTTATAGGCCAATGGAGGGGGTTACATTGTTGGAGAAGGAATAGAATTTGTGTATTAATTGTGAGATATTTTTAATTATTATGTGATAGGGAAAATCTTTAATTAGAGGAATTGATTTGATTGTTCTTTTTATTAAGGATATGATTTATTTAAATTGGTAGGTGATTTAATTAAATTAGGAATGTGATTTATTTTAATTAGGAATGTTATTTATGGAATTTAATTTGAATCTTTTAATTTGGGAAAGGAATTTAATTCGTGACATGTGTTTTAATTTAATTTAATTGGATTTATTTAGTTTAGGAATGTGATTTAATTTAATTTAATTTAAGTTTAATTTATTTGGTTTTAATTTAATTTATGACATGCATTTTAAATGTTTTAATTATTTTGGATTGAGCTTGGTGTGTTTAAAAACAGAGTTCTAACAAGCGAACCCGAAGCGAAACGAGCGAGTTAAATTTGACAAAATGCTAATTTCCAACTTTACCCTTCCAACGTCCGTTTCCCGCAGCTTTCACAACTAAAGAGGTAGTGTCTCCATACGAGACTCATCATCGGGCTTATATGCAAAAATACAGTGCCTACACTTACTTAATGGTAACACCTCTTGTTCTTATATACGTATTCGATCTAATTACGATTAGATTGAAACTAAATCTCATTTAGTGATATGTATATATTAGACAAAGACCCATGATTTACAATGTAATGTGCAGTTACAACATAATTTGTAATTGACATTGGGAAGCATCACTATAAGTTGTATATTCTCAAATAAAGTTCCTGGTCAAGATTTACTTACACGGGATGGTTAGTAAAATCCGCTAAGACCAGTACATGTTGTATATCGAGATTTGGTCCGATGGTTTATCCTAATGAACTATGAGTCTTGGGAGACTCGTATAAACATGTAGGTGTTTATTTGATAAACACTGAACGACTCATCGAAGATTTCCTAATAGATGGTACACCAACGTCAATAGGAATCTTCTCGAGTCGAGTAGTATAGTGGTCATTCGACTTGAGATACCACTGTGGATATATTAGACATCCTTCACACTTTGATGACAGTCACGTCACCGATCTATTTAGATCAGACCTCGGCATGCCTATTGTGTGTGGATTGATGCTCATGATATCCTATGAGTATCAAATAGAATCCGCCAGTCCTGTGTACAAGGCATATGTATCATGTACGTATTTGCGATCTAGTAAATCTATGGTCGTGGTATACTTCGAAAGTGAGTTCCGAGTGTTATTTAAAAATCATAAATTTAAAAGTTGACTATATTATACCTTAGGGATTTGTCGTTCCTATCTATATCCCCTGTATAATATTGATAGCCTATGACGGAGGGATTATACGTATGTAATGAATCGACTTGCATAGTTTAGTGAGATTATCTGTGGTCGTCATAATTTATCAGTGGATGAATTATGGACATGAAATTTGATTCTGTGACTGATAAACTTAAACTTAGAGAGTCCACAATATGAAGTGTACTCGTTGAGCACTTGGGCAACGCGTTATGAATAATACATATTATTCATAATACTTCACCGGATTAAATGAGTTAATTCGAATCGTTTAAACGATTAAACAAAAATACATGCAATCAGGGATTTTGGTCAATTAATAATTAATATGTATTTGTATTTGTATTTGATACAAAATTTGATTAGATACATATTAATTAATTGTCAAATGAGATTTTGACACATGTCATAAATATATATGTATTTTATTAATTATTGTAAATATAAATACATATATATATTTATATTAATTAATTATTTAGTTATTTAATTGTTAAATAATTAAATAATTATAAATTAAATATATTATCCATAAGTCATAATTAGTATGATAAGTGGTGAGATATCATTGGTAATAAATGGCATGATTTTTTAAGCTTGGAGTATTCAAATTGGATAAGTAACTTAAGCTTAATTTTTTAATTAGCTTAAAGTTAACCAAATGACCAAAATAACCCCACTTTTTTGGCCAACCTTAGTATTTAAAAAAAATTGTTTTCTCTTTGATAAGTCCCTCCATGGCTGAAACTCTCCCGAATGAAAGCTTGAAGAAACAAGAAAGAAAATGAAGAAAACAAAAAGAAGGTTTAAGGAAATTAGGAGATTTTGAGGTATTCTTCAATATTCTTAAATTTAGAAAGCTTGTTTCTTGTTATTGAGTATTTAGAATAGTTCTAGGGTTTCTTCTTTTCTTAGATTTTGGGCCTTTTTGATTTGGAGGATGGATTTGGCGGCAAGATGCATGTGTGAAGTTAGATTTAATAATATTAGTGAAATATTAGTTCAATTTTATCATTTGATAATTTATTGTCATTATAGAGTGTTATGAACACTATTTTAACTCCTAGAATTATTCTTGAGTTCTTCATATGTAGTGGCTTTGATTGGTGTAAATATTAATATAATTAATGTTGAGAAAATTGGATTTAAACCATGAAAAATGATATTTTTGGCACCCATAGCAGATCTGGAAATTTTTTAATTTTGGTAATGAAAAATATATTATTTAAATATATTGGATGTGTATTGGGCATTGGAATAATTTCCGAAAAGTATTTCGGAGTGAAAAAATACGAAAACGGTGAAAAACGGCGTTACCGGGTAAGTTTCATGGGCTGCCTGAACAGTGACCAATTCACTGTTTGGATAGCCGTTATTAATTTAATAATTTCTATTGTTAATATCCTAATGACATAATCATTATTAATGTAATAATTAGATGTTTATGAGGTAAAAGGTTTACCTAAGTCTTCTTTTCTCCGTGAAAGTAGTAAGAGTAGTCTCTGTTATATTCGATATAAGGTTTTATATATGATATAAAACTAAGAGACTTGTGAGATACTCTCGTTAATCATGTATTAGATATGATCTAATAAAGGACACAACAATATTTTCTGTGTGACAGTTAGTATAATTGTTTGACAGTTAGTGTGTCTCTTGTATATAGTATTCATCTTTCATAAATGATGATTCATTTATCGAAAGAGAAATTGATTAGAATGTCTAGTCAATCTTATAATCATAGGATGATGGCATAATGAATATTACATTATGTGCAATTAAAGATATCAATTTAATCGTAATTGTTACGAGCTATTTTTGATACCATGTAGACCATATGATGGGTCTTGAGATATGTTCTTTGTTATCTTTGAGATATTAAAAAAGAGTTTCTTATTCATGGAGAATATAGTCTGCAACCATTAGGGTCAGATTATTTTTAAGTCTAATTATGACGTTAGATGGTCTACGTTATATAGAGTCAAAAAAGATGCTGTGGAATTAATTGTAATTTATGAAGTATTGACTTATGAAGTTGCAAAGTGACCTTCTAGATTAAGAGTTTTGATATTAGTGTTGTGCTTGCAGTTGTCTGCATAGTAGTTTGAATTTGACCCCTATATACATAGACAACTCAATAGTTGCAGCACAATGTTCTGTCGCATCTGAGTCATATTGATGTAAAACTTAGGTTCTACAAAATATGAATGATGCTAGCTAAAGGAAACATTTGGGTTTGTTGGACAAACTCAATATGTTATAGCGAACCTACTTTTTATTGCCTACCTCTTGAGTGCTAAGTGAATTCTTGAGGGCCACAAGGATGTGATACACATTGAGATGTGTATATGATACCATGGAATGGCACTAGAACAAGTGAGAGAAATTGTTAGGGTTGGTGCTCGGAGTGCTAATCCGGATCGTATTTATGTCTGATTCATGAATACGAATAATTCCTTTTTTCCATAATATTACTTACTTAATGGTAGCACCTCTTGTTTTTATATACGTATTCGATCTAATTACGATTAGATTGAAACTAAATATGATTTAATGATATGTATATATTAGACAAAAATCCCAGGATTTACAACGTATTGCGCAGTTACAACATAGTTTTTAATTGACATTGGGAAGCATCACTATAAGTTGTTTATTCTCAAATAAAGATCCTGGTCAAGATTTACTGACACGGGTCGGTTAGTAAAATCTGCTAAGACCAGTACATATCGTATATCAAGATTTGGTCCGATGGTTTATTCCAATGAACTATGAGTATTGGGAGACTCGTATAGACGTGTATGTGTTTATTTGATAAACACTGAATGACTTACCGAAGATTTTCTAATAGATGGTACACCAACGTCAGTAGAAATCTTCTCGAGTCGAGTATCATATTGGTCCTTCGACTTGAGATACCATTATGGATATATGAGACATCATTCACACTTTGATGACAGTCACGTCACTGATCTATTTAGATCAGACCTCTGCCTGTCTGTTGGGTGTGGACTGATGCCCATGATATCTTGTGAGTATCAGATAGAATCCCTCAGTCCTGTGTACAAGACATATGTATCATGTACGTATTTGCGATCTAGTAAAACCATGGCTGTGGTATACTTCGGAAGTGGGTTTCGAGTGTTATTTAAATATCCTAAATTTGAAAGTAGACTATATTATACCTTATGTATTTGACGTTCATATCTATATCATCGGTATAATATGATAGCCTGTGATGGAGGGATTATACGTATGTAATGACCTCGACTTGCATAGTTTAGCGAGATTATCCGGGGTAGTCATAATTTACGAGTGGGTGAATTATGGACACAAAATTTGATTCTGTGATGGATAAACCTAAACTTAGAGAGTCCTAAAATATGAAGTGTACTCGTGGAGCACTTGGACAACGCGTTATGAATAATACAGATTATTCATAATACTTCACCGGATTAAATGAGTTAATTCGAAAGTTTAAACGATTAAACGAAAATACATGCATTAGGGGATTTTGGTCAATTAATAATTAATATGTATTTTTATTTGATACAAAATTTGATTAGATACATATTAATTAATTGTCAAATGAGAATTTGACACATGTCATAAATATATGTATTTTATTATTTAATGTAAATAAAAATACATATATGTATATATATTTATATTAATTAATTATTTAGTTTTTTATTGTTAAATAATTAAATAATTAGAATTTAAACATAATATCCATAATTCATAATTAGTATGATAAGTGGTGAGATATTATTGGTAACAAATGGTATGGTTTTTTAAGCTTGGAGTATTCAAATTGAATAAGTAACTTAAGCTTAATTTTTTAATTAGATTAAAGTTAACCAAATGACCAAAATAACCCCACTTTTTCGGCCAACCCTAGTATTTATAGAGAAATTTTTTGTTTTCTCTTTGATAAGTCCCTCCATGGCCGAAACTCTCCCAACTGAAAGCTCCCAAATATTTTCTTGAAGAAACAAGAAAGAAAATAAAGAAATCAAGAAGAAAGTTTAAGGAAATTAGGAGATTTTGAGGTAATTTTCAATATTCTTAAACTTAGAAAGCTTGTTTCTTATTCTTGAGCATTTAGAATAGTTCTAGGGTTTCTTCTTTTCTTAGATTTTGGGGCTTTTTGATTTGGAAGATGGATTTGGAGGCAAGATGCATGTGTGAAGTTATATTGAATAATATTAGTTCAATTTTATTATTTGATGATTTTTTTACCATTTTAGAGTGTTATGACCACTCTTGTAACTCCTAGAATTGTTCTTGAGTTCTTCATATGTGGTGGCTTTGATTGGTGTAAATATTAATATGATTAATGTTGAGAAAATTGGATTTAAAGTATGAAAAATGATATTTTTAGCACCCATATCAGATCTAGAAATTCTGGAATTTTGGTGATGAAAAATATGTTATTTAAATGTATTGGATGTGTATTGGGTATTAGAGTAATTGTCAGAAAGTGTTTCAAAGTGAAAATATGCGAAAACGGTGAAAAACAGCGTTACCAGGTAAGTTTCGGGCTTACCGGGTAACGGCTGTTCAAACAGTGAATTGGTCACTCTTCGGGAAGCCCATGAACTGCCCAAGTACTATTTGGGCTGACCTGGGCAGCCTCCATGTCTATTGGTTGGTCGGTTCGGACAAAAACGCGTTTTATGCTATTTTACGAAAAAATATTTTCATAAAAATTTTGTGGTGTTTCTAAATTATTTATGTCGTTATTTGATATCGAATAAATATGTTTAGGTGAAATATGAATGAATTATTCATATTGGATATTGAATATTTTATTTGGTAAATTTAAAAGTTTTTAAAGTTACGATTTCGCTCGAACTGCGCCCTTCCGCTGCGCCTTTGAGAAAACTCCAACATATATGACAGTTTATTATTTGTCTTCTTAAAGTGAGCATAACTGGTTGCAGTATATCAAATGACAGTTTCATCCTTTTATCTTTGCTTTCTATTTACTTGTTAGTTATTATTGCCTTTATGTGAATATAAACTAGATAAGGAATTAATGATAAAATACGACATCTCTGTGTGTTAATGTGGGACTTTTTATTTTGATTTATGTTGTGGTTAAATGACATAAAATGTTTATATTTTAGCTGGTGATAAATTTATAGTTATAGAACTTGTGCAACATGATGAGTAGTTTGATAAGTATAAAAAATTTATGTTATTGTTTCTTTAATGTTGAGTTTATTTTTTTTAGTAATTTTTAAATATGTTTTAGGAAGTATATTATGGATTATCAAAAATCAAAATTTTAATGTTGTCTATTTTCATTGTAGATGAGTGGGTTTGGAAGCTCATCCAACAGTAGTTGGTCAGAATCAGATTCTATTGATGTATGATTAACAGACAAGGAAACAGCAGGGAAAATACTCATCAAACTCCGATAGACCGTCATTGTCGACAAAACATGATTCATCGACATCAATCACATCAGTAGCAACTAAAACTAGACCTGGCCACCTGTCTGATACCCGGTTCCGATTCCATTCGTTTTTTTTAATTTTAATAATGATTTTTTAAAAAATGAAATTAAAAAATTTATTTAAAATTATGAATTTGAATTTAGATTATATTAAATTAAAAATGAAATTAAAGAGCTTGAACTTAAATTTTTGAAAACTTAAGTTGCCTACGTATCATCTAAGGGTGAGAGGAATCAAAGCTTATGCAGTTCCATTACATTTTTAAGATAGTTCCGCATTACAATTTATAATTATTTACTGATCAATCATCATCATTATCAGTGCATATTGATCCTTCAGCTCCCGTTCCGCTTGCACTTGTAGATACATTGTCGAACAAGTGTTCAAAGTCATGTGGGGCATCTTCTTGTTGCCTCAGATCAGCTCGGGTCCAATCATCCACATATATTATTGCTTCTAAAGTGCTTGGATGTAATGAAGATTGTCTCGCTTCCAATATATTGTCTCATAAGCTGAAGTCTTGCTCAACCGCAACGGTGAAAATAGGTGCTGCCAGCACCTCTTTAGCAATAATTGATAATACATGAAATATATTTTGATATCGGTTCCACCAGTCAAGTACTTGAAAATTTTTAATCACTAAACTTTCAGTAGGAAACTCGAAATTGGTAGATAATTAATTATCTAATTTCGGGTTGTTTGTAGTGTTATCCTTATGTTTTTATTTCGTTGTAGTAACCAACGATCACCTACGCTAAGTCTTGAATGTATTACAGATTCGCTACTACTAGATTGTCCAACTAATTGCAAGTTATATGTACTAACATAATCATTAAATAAATCTATTAAATCAATTTTTATTCTATCTATTGTTCATGTAATATTAATTTCATTAGCTATTTCTAAATATCAATAGTAAGCTTATAAGGTACTATTCAAACCTTCTAATTTAAACCTAAGATCAAAAACCGTGGGAATAAGATAATATAATGAAATGTCTTTAAAATAATTCAACCATTTTCATTTCATAACAAAAATAGCTTCAATTAAAATAATATCATTATGATCATAACTTTTAGCATGCTCAGCTATTGTACCAACTATATTCAAACTTTCAACAAGAAATAAATGTGTTGTAGGATAATAAATACCGCTAAAAATATTTATAGCATCATTAAAAAATTTCTAAATTTCTAAATTTTTTTCACAAATATCTCATTGACTAGGAAAAATTATAATATGTTGAACATGTTGAGAAAAAACTACATAATGCATCTTTTTATTGGAAAGCTTGATATAAAAGAAAATAAGTTGAATTTCAACGTGTTGGAACATCTTGTGAAAATTGTATCGCTTTAATACTATTTAATTTACAAAACTTGGCCCATTCTCTCCTAACTTGAGAATATGACCAAAAACAATTAAGTGCAATCTTAATAGAATCAATGAAAGGTGTTAAACAAGTCAGACCATCTTGAACATATAAATTAAGGACATGGCATGTGCAACGATCATGAAAAATCGAATCCCAAATTTGGTTTGTATATTTCTTTAAAATCACTAATTGATGAAGTATTTGCATATGCATGATAAGCGAAAAATATATCAATATTTACCGCCCCTTTTACTTAATATTTTGTATAGTTTCTTGAGTTTTGTAAATATTTTGATGTGTTTTATTTATTTTGTAGATAAATAAGGTTTCAGGACTCACTGGAATCAAATCGGGGCCAAAACAGTAAAAAACGGACAAAAAGGGTAAAATTATCATTTACGCATCGCGACGCGCCTGTGTTACTGTGCTACCGACACGCGTCATCATGATGTCAGCGATCAATTATGCAACCAGTCGACACGTGTCCTTGTTGACATAAGCAATGACATCAGCGTCGCGATGCGCAAGCCTTCACGCATCGCGACGCCGAGCTAATAATTCAGTTGCCGATGAAATACGTGCGACGTGTCATCATCTCAGGAATCCGTGTACACATTTCATCAATCAAAGGCGCGTCGTGACGCGCAAAGTATTCTGCGTTGCGACGCGTGGACCAAAATTTTACATATAAATTAAGGCCGAATTCATTTGAAATTTGCATACCTTCTTCTGTGGATTTCCTTAAGAATACTAAGAAGATTGTATCTTGTTTGTTTATTTACCGCTTTCTTGTATTTAATTTTTATTTTATGCAATATATCTTTCTTTATTTTACTTTTCAGTAGGTAAAGCATTTATTACTAATATTTAGATTAATCTCCCTTAATTATAATATATAAACTATTTTAAAACCTGACTTAATGGGATACCGCCTTTATGGTCGGTTGGACTTAATTAAATTGATTTTAACCTAACTAAATTAAATATCGCATTTATGGTCGGTTGGAATTAATCTAAAATCTGACTTAATCAGGATACTGCCTATATCGTCGGTTGGTAATGTCATGCAAGTTTATATATTATAATAAGGGAAATATCTAAATTAGAAGTAATAAAAATGGATCCTCTAACCCCAACATTTTATTTACTGTTAATTTATCTTTTTAATTTCCAAGTTTACTTTATGTCATTTTCTTTATTTAAGTTTTTACTAGTCCTAGATATGTGTGGTAACTAAACCCCTTATCTAGGGTTGTGATGAATTCCAATATCACTATTTTATAAGTTAATTAACCGATATATTACACAAACATGAGATAATCACTTCATCATTAAAAGATATTGGAAGGATTCACAACCCTAGATAGTTTTATAATATTGATTTTTCCTTTAATTTACTTTCGCATTGTTTTATTTACTAGTTTTCAGACAAAAATCACCATCCAATCAACAACCAATCTATTAGATACTTGTAAAAATTTAACTTCATAAATTGATAGCTTAGATATTAAGTCCTCCTGAGATCGATACATTTTATACTACTTGAGCGATACGTGCGCTTGCGTTATGTTTGTGTTTAATTACCATCGATCAAGTTTTTTTGCGCCATTGCCGGGGACTTATTTATCTTTCACTATTAATTTTAAGGTTAGATACTTTTACTTGTGTCTAATTTTTTTTACTTATTATTTTTATTTTCATGTGTTTCAGGTTCTCAGACACTACATGAGACGAACCATAAACTTTGAAATCCGTCCAATTGACCCAGAAATTGAAAGAACAATCACACAGTTGAGAAGGGAAAGACGTGAAGGTCAAGAAGCACAGATCTACATGGAACCTGAACCTTTGGAAGTTGCACCACCAATTCCCATTCGAGACAGAACTATTCCGGTGGTTGACAGCTTCATTTCATCTATTGTACTTCCTCCATTACCAGTAAATGCATGTGACATCAAAACATGATAGAACAATCATTTCAGTTTGGGGGGAATGTAACTAAAGATCCTAATGCCCACATCAGAACCTTCCTAGAAGTTTGCGGCACATTCAATTACAACTGAGCGGCAGAAGAAGCAATGAAACTACGTGCTTTCCCATATTCTTTGAAAGACAGAGCTAATGCTTGACTACATTCACTACCAGCAGGTTCCATCACAACTTGGAACACTCTTGCCACCAAATTCCTTGTAAAATACTTTCCCCCAACCATAACAGCAAAGCTGAGGAATGACATTACATCATTTGTACAACATGACTCAGAATCCCTCTGCGAAGCTTTGGAAAGATACAAGGAATTACTCCGGAAATGTCCTCACCATGAGATTGCAAAATGGCTACAAGTCCAAACCTTCTACAATAGACTTTTTGGACTAATGAGAACCACAATAGATGTTGCTGCTGGAGGAGCTTTAATGGCAAAAGGAGAAGATCAGGCCTGGGACTTAATTGAAGAAATGGCCAACAATAATTCTTTGTGGCCAACAGAAATGAGCATGATTCAACGAATAGCAGGAATCTACAAAGTCGGAGCCAACATAGCATTGAATGCCAAGCTGGATCAGATATGAAAATTTATGGAAACTCTTAGCATGCAAGGTAATGCTGGATCCACAAGTTCACCATATCGAGGTGCACCAGAGGTAGAATCTTACAACCAACACGATGAGATGGTGAACTATGTCAGCAATTTCAACAAATAGGGGAATAATCCATATTCCAATACCTACAGCCCAGGTTGGAGGAATCATCCCAATTTCGCATGGAGCAACAATTCACGGCAAAGGAACAATCCACCACCCGGATTCCAAGAGCAGAACAAAGGCCAGGAATATGAACAAAAACCAGGAATAGAATATTTGCTTGCCCAGATGAAAAAGAAAGAAGCCAAATATGATGCTATGTTTCAAAATCAAGCAGCATTAATTCAAAATCAAGCAGTGTCTTATGAAGCTATGTTTCAAAACCAAGCAGCGTCTTTGAAAGTACTGGAAAATCAATTGGGACAACTGGCTAATACTCAGAGTTATAGACCGCAAGGTAACATTCCTAGCAATACAGAACCAAATCCAAGGAATAGAATGAAGGAATAATGTCAAGCCATTACTTTGAAAAGCGGTATTGAGATAAACAAAGATGTTGGAATCAATGCATCCACTGAGGAAGTTCCAAAAAAAAGCAGCGAAGCTAAACCACAGATGGAGGAAAAAAAGGAAAATGATCGAGAAAGATTCATTCCACCTCCACCTTTTCCACAGCATCTCCAGAAACACAAATTGGATAAGCAATTTGCTCGATTCCTAGATATCTTCAAAAGGCTGCATATTAACATTCCATTTGCAGAAGCATTGGAAAAAATGCCCAGTTATGTCAAATTCATGAAAGATATTCTGTCACGAAAGAGAAGATTGGGAGATTATGAGACAGTAGCATTGACAGAAGAATGCAGCGCCATTATTCAGAGGAAGCTTCCCCCAAAGTTGAAAGATCCTGGCAGTTTCACCATCCCTTGCACCATAGAATAACATTACTTCGATAAGGCTTTGTGTGATTTAGGTGCGAGTATTAACTGTTGGATAATTATGACCCATAGCGTCACTATTTGTACATATCATGATGTTGTTGTACAAATTAACTATGTGACAAAGGAGATTGCACTCTTATCATTTGTGATTGGATCACCTTAGATGTATAAATGATGAGAGGTCCTTACGATTTGTTCCTGGACGGAGAATGATATGAGACAGTATCAGTCCACGTAGGATAAATCATTAAATATCCCTAGTTAGAGTATTATCGAGATTGGACATCGACAAATACGTAAAAGACTAGTATTGCACTTGTGCGCGTTGTGAGGGCACAACGACATAGTTCTCATATATTTGGGTATTGGATACTCATGCAAGTGTAATAGGAGGTTGTGTTTCACCGATGGTACGGGAAACAGCTTCGCTCTGGATAGACCCCCTCGGAATCCTATTGGTAGTATGACTATGTGTCTATGGGAGTCCGACATCAGGGTAGGTGTATTTGGTCTTAACCTGAGACTTGCACCACTAATGCTTACGACAATCAATATACTTTAGTTGAGGTCGTCCAGGGTTGTAACAGGTTCTGTGTACGCCGATACTTGGTATATTGAGAATCGTAGAGTATTGGGTGTGATTTCAAGACGGAAGTGTCACTCCAGTCATAGTGGAGATGATGTCACGAAGGATACGGTATTAGTGCTCTTAAGTGTTGCGCAACCATCAGGATGTTATGACTAGGTCATGTATATCCGATTATAGAGACTAGTTACCAGACATCCGACAAGTGCTTCGTACGGGGCAGACACAACTCCAGCCCCAGGCCTAGCACGTGACCATCCGATACTGGACCGACATACGCAATACTACGGTATACTACGCTTGATATAGATCCTTTATTCCTGTAATCATATTTCCGGAGAATTGGGTAGGCATGGCGCTTTGCTAGAGGCCAACCTTGTCTTGTGAATCGGTGTAAACGTGGTACGAGGTACTTGCGTGTTCAGATAGTCCGATGACCGTATTTACTGTCAACATATCCGAGGATCTCATGGGTCGCTTCCTAAAGATTCACCGATGACGTATGACTCGCACTCATAATTAATCTGGGATTAATTTGATGAGAGAGAAAATTAATCTGGGATTAATTACAGAGATATTTTATCTGGGATAAAATATCGTCTAAAGAGAGAAAACGATTGATTTAGAATTAATCGGGTAAATTAATATATTTGATATATCAATCGAAATTGGATTTCGACACGGAATTGAAATTGGATTTTAATTCGGGCGAACAAATTAATTTCGAATTAATTCGTTAGCGACGTGAATAATGAAATCGTTAGGCGTAATCATTTAATTACGACACAACGAAAAATTCGCTAATTAGGAATTAGCGAACCCGACTGTAGGCACTGCATTTTTGCATATAAGTCCCTATGATGAGTCTCATTTGGAGGCACTACCTTTTAAGTCATGGAAGTCACGAGAAACGGACGTCGGAAGGGGAAATTCAGAATAAGTACGTCATCAGATTAATTTCACAAGTTCACTGTTTTCGTTCGTGCTGCGTTCGTTACTTCGTTCGAACGTCAAACAGATTGCGGGCGTTCGTGCCGCGTTCGAGGAGGCGTTCGAACGGTGTCGGTAATTTTGGTTTTGCTGCTAGCCTCACACCCAAGCCCAATTAACCCACCAAAGCCCATAAAACACATCCCAATTAATAAAACACATGGGAAATTAAATTAAATCTTAATTAAATTAAACATTGAATTAAATAAAATATTTAAACTATTTACCAATTAAATAAAACACAAAATATAATCATACCTAATAAAGATAAATCAAATATATTAACTTCCTAACTAAAACAAATCACATACTAAATTAAAAAGATGTCATGCCTAATTAAAATCAATCATAAAAAATTAAATATTTTGTATTCCTAATCTAGCCAAGATTTGTCCCCCCTCAATCTTTGACTTTCCTTGCTCAACACCAAATCAAATCCTCCTTTTAATGCCAAAATCTCTTCCTTGTGAGACAAGGTGAAGCCCTAGCCTTTCTCTACATAAACAACACCTCTCCAAGGCATTCCTCTACCCATAGTGCACGCCCATTACAAAAGAAAAGAAGCAAAGAATTTCCAACCCCTTTCCATTAGCTCACTCACACAAATCACAACACACCAAAAGCCCTAGCCACTCAAGAAAATAACAAGAAAAAGTTCTCTTCATCCTCACTCTCCCATTGCCGAAATCATACCCTAATATAGCAGCCCCTTTAACACTAAAACAGTAGCCAAATCACGCCCAAACCACCCCCTACAGTAGCCAAATCACGCCCAAACCACCCCCTACAGTAGCCAAATCACGCCGAAACCACCCCCTATACAGCAGCAAAATCCTCTTAAAACATTCCCTAAAAACTTAAAGTAATAACATAAAAAAAACTGCATTCATAACCCTTAAAATACTCACACAAGACTGCACTAAGAACCCACACAAAAACTTGGAACAGTCTGTTGAAACATCAAAACAGGTGACCTGAACAGTGAGCAGCAAAACAGAGGCCGAACAGTAGCAAATCGGAGTCAAAAGCAGCAGTAAAAGACGGAGAACGATGACTCCAAACAGTGAGACAACGAACGAGAGCAGTGAAACAGTGAACCGAAAGAGTTGCGGAGCATCCACCCTTCCGACGACCGTGTGCCGTACATCCGAGAGGTGATTTAAAAGGTTAGACCTGAGGGTACTTTTCACACTCATCTTTATTTGATTTTTGTTATTTATTTTGATTGTATTTTACTTATTTGTTAAATCTTGTTTGTGTATGATGTGTGTTGTGGGTATTGGATTAATGGAAGAGTGTCGTCTCTTGTGGTATATAGGATGGAAACCCAGACGTAAATTCCGTAGCCGAATCCGAATGGACGGTAGTGCGGTCTGTACTTGGGATACAACTCCACGTACCGCTTGAGTAAACGGCACCCTCTTTTGTTTTTTGTTGCTTTGGTTTATTTATTTTTCGTCACTTGAATTCTGCATGTTGCTTATTTATGCATGGTTCAATCAAGCACATGGGCTTAGTAAGTGGAATGAAAGATCCACTATGGGGAGGGGTTAAAGCCCATTAACCACGATGCTTTGCCTCGCCGGTTGATGTGTGTTCGGTTGGATGTAAGATGTGTTCAATCGGGCATACTTAGTTTGATATGATTGTCTTTATGTTTTTATGCATGGTTCAATCAAGCGCATGGGCTTAGTAAGTGGAATGAAAGATCCCCTATGGGGAGGGTTTAAAGCCCTTTACCACGATGCTTTGCCGCGCCGGTTGATCTGTGTTCGGTTGGATGTAAGATGTGTTCAATCGGGCATACTTAGTTTGATATGATTGTCTTTATGTTTGTATGCATGATGCGATCGAGCGCATGGGCTTAGTAAGTGCGATGAGAGGTCCTCTAATTGAAGAGGTTAAACTCCTTTACCACAATGCTTCGCCGCGCCTCGCATTGTACTATTTGCCATTTATGTATTGCGTCCCATTTCATGCATCAGGTCTGTTCCCGTTCGAACGTGTTTACGAACGCAACTCGAACGCGCATGCATTTTGCCTTATCATGCATCAGGTCTCATTTCTGTTCGAACGTGTTAACGAACGCCATACGAACGTGAGCATTCTATTTCATTTCCATTCGAACGCGTTAACGAACACCATACGAATGTGAGCATTCTGTTTCAGTTCCGTTCGAACGCGTTAACGAATGCCATACGAACGTGAGCATTCTGTTTCATTTCTGTTCAAACGCGTTTACGAACGCTACTCGAACGGGAACCTTCTGTTTACCTTTCGAACGCGTTTACGAACGCTGCACGAACGCCCATGGTAAACAGATCCTCTTGCATCACATTATGACATGTCCATCTTAGCACATAGTTACCCTTTTTTACGTTATGCATTTGTATTACCTCTCTAGTTGTCTATTTCTGTTATGCGCTTAAATATATTTTCTTAATATGCATGCTAGTAAGAATGCTATTTGTTTGCGCTTCTGTGTCCACCAATGCATTCATTAACTTGTATGCTTGCCGTATGATAATCCTTATGTATGCAAATTGAGACATAAATTACATGCAAATAGGCTGTATACAAATTCGAATATGTGTTACATATAAATTTAGATGAACTTGTTGATGTATGTATGTGAATTTAGAAGCATGATATTCTTAGAAATAAGTGTTACTTAAGCCTGATTAAATTATTATATAAATCCTTTCATTACAAGTGGCATAAGTAAGGGTCCATTCTGAATCCAACGGTTTAAGGTTTTCCCTTGCGAGGGGTGAGTGCGGCCTTAAATCTCATTTTCCCGGTTCACACCGGGTGGTGACTCCATTATACTCCGGTTTAGTCCCCCGTGGCTACTCCGTACTCCCGACCGGGCAGCGAGCCCGGGACAGCATGCGTCGCCCAAGTTCTGTTGTCTACAGTCTGGTGACTCCACTGGGGATAGAGAATCGGCCCCGAAATATTGTCTTGTGATGTTTGGATTTATGTCTTAATTGACCGTGTCTATAGTGGATAAAGTGAGGGTTTAATCAAAGGCATTTTGAGGCTAGGTAATGGTTTGGTGTCTTCCTTCATTCACTACCTTTCTAGAAGGAAAAGCTGTGAAGGCACCTAGATAGCCATCTACTCGTAGCCTATTGTGATGGACTAATTTGGAGGACTCGTTGTTTATTCCTGACACCAAGCGATAAGAGCCTAAGAGGCTTGGGTATTTAAGTGAGCCTCGCTCCACCTTCCCTCTGGGGAATCTACAATGGGAAATCCATTTGACAGTCTGTCACACACCACAGCTCATTGGCACGTACCTTAGTGTATAAAAAAGGGTGCGCTCACTTGGTTGCTCGAACCCTTGATTCAGGAGACCTAGTTGTGGGCCATCCTTCACCGATGAGAGCCTTTGTCTATACTATTGTGAACCCACCCATAGACCGGGGTTGTATGGTTAAAGTAACAATTATTTCCTTGAGTATGTGCTTGTGGACCATCCTCATTTGGATGCAGTTGGACCATTGTCAGAAATGCGGACTTGCTGGGCCATTTAAACTGGGGCAAGTTTGTACCTTATGACCATTGGGCCAAAGCTTCTGAAATGTTGATGGGCCATTCTGTAGAAATTATTACTCTATGTTTGCATTATCTTTCTTTTATGTTTGTGCTTGGGAACATCATCGTTTGGATCCATTTGGACCATTTGTCATGAGATGTGAACTCGTTGGGCCATTTAAACTGGGACGAGTTCATTCCTATGACAGTTAGCCCAAAAGCTTCTAAAATGATAATGGGCCGACTTATTTGAAAATTTTAGTTGATTTAGTATGTTATATATGTTACATGCATCTCATGCACCCCATGCATACATACATCATGTTAACCCTTGTGTTCTGAAAGCCATCATAGATTCCCGTTGGGTTAGAAAAAAAGGGAAGACTCACCAAAATACTGAGAACAGACATGAGTGAATCAGATATTGAGGTATCCCGGATAGATCAGTTGGAAAATGGCTTCGCCAAGATTACTGAACAGTTGCAAGCCTTGACTATTGCCATGACAAATATGGCCGTGCCCCGTGCCAAGGGAAATTCTGAGAATGTGAGGCGTGATGAGCCTTCGAATGGGTTGGGGGATGATGTCCCCACTTTTGATGATGACATGGCAGAATATGCAACAGGCAGAGTGATTGGGTCTCAAGCAGAATTTAAGAAGCTTCGGGATCAGGTTGAAACAGTTACCCGTAAAATGAGGGGTAAGAACGAGGATTTGCTAGATTATGAGGCAATGACCTTCGGAGAACAGCTGCCAGCTCAGTTTAAAATGCCCGACATGGCCAAGTTTAATGGGAACGGAAAACCAAGGGTCCATCTGCAGTAATATGTCTCAGTCATGAGTTCAATGGGCCTATCACAGTGCCAATTCCAAAAGATGTTTGGGATGTCACTCGAGGGGGCACCTGTGGTTTGGTATCATAGCCTTGAGAAGAAGGTTAAGGAAGATTGGAAGGAACTAGCTGATGCTTTTCTGAAGCAGTATGTTACAGACTTAGAAATTGACTTGTCACTCCGTGATTTGGAGAACACTAAGCAGAAGCCGGAAGAAAGCTTCAAGGAGTATGTAGACCGCTGGAGAAGCCAGCTTCTGAAAATGTAGACTCGGCCCTCTGAGAATGACCAGATTAAAGTGATCATCAAGGGCACTAAGCCCTCGATCTACAGCAAGTTGAGGAGGATGACCTCCATGATTGTTGATTTCCGACAGTTGAGGGAAACTGTCATGGACATTGAAGAAGAGGAGGCGGAAAACCGGAAGTTTTATAGCCAGAATAGAAGGAATTTTGGGGGACATCCTGAAGCCAAGTCTTCCAGTGCTGAGGTCACTGCCATCAGGAACAGACGTTTCTCCAACTTGGGTAGACCTCTATCAAAAGTGTTTGAGAAATTGAAGATGCAAGGACTCCTGAAACCCTTGGAACCTAAACCACTCCCCAGCCCTGTGCCGCACTACCTTGACTAGAACTTATTCTGTTATTTTCACCAGCAAAAGGGTCACGAAACTGACAACTGGCCCCGCCTTAGGCATGAGATCCAAGACCTGATTGATACCCACAAAATACCTGACCCAGAAAGAGAGCAACCCAGCACACACAGGAATCTTCTACCAAATTACCACTCCGTCCCACCACCATGATCAACTTTGGCTTGCTTGAAACCTTTGTCCTCCAAACCCTCAACCACCAAGCTTTTCACATAGGGATAATGGATAATAACAACGAAGAACCAGAGGCTGAGGAAGAAGGCACTGCTGTTTCTCCAAGTTTATCTTGCATTTTTAATAAAGACATTGATTTTGTTTGCTTGTTCGAACCTTTTCTCAACAATAATAAAGAAGATCACTTCGCTTAGTTGCTTGAATCTCAACTTCTCAACTTGCAACATGAGTGCATGTGATAAAAGCATTCAATCTTGGTAGTATGATACTCAGAACGTAGGGAATCCTCAGAAGAAGCAAGCAGAAAAGATAAGTTGACCATTCAGAAATTGGGAAATGAAGACAGTGAGACTGTTAGACTTGGAAAGGGAATGAGTTCACAGAACCAATTAGTGTAGACAGATTGAAGCAGTACTTTGCCTAAGGAAGAGAAGACCGGGCTGTCACTGAGGGAATTGACCGAAGACCCAACCCAACGGGATAGGAAACTCAAGCATACATGCATACACGTAACATATTTTGCATCTTTTTTGTGTGTGTTTGTTTTGTTTTATATTAACAGGTTTCGAAGAAAGAAAGAGAGAAAAGCAGCAAAGGCAAGCTAGTCAGAAACAGCAACAGTACAGTTTCAGGAACGAATCCAGGGAATGAATCTCTCATAATTTGGAATGAATCCGGGGAATGAATCTCTCAGATTTTGGAATGAATCCAGGGAATAATCTCTCAGAATTTGGAACGAATCCAGGGAATGAATCTCTCAGAATTTGGAACGGATCCAGGGAATGAATCTCTCAGGAGTTGGAACGGATCCAGAGAATGAATCTCTCAAGAATTTGGAACGAATCCAGGGAATGAATCTCTCATAATTTTGGAACGAATCCAGAGAATGAATCTCTCAAGGATTTGGAATGAATCCGGGGAATGAATCTCAGATTTTGGAACGAATCCAAGGAATGAATCTCTCAGAATTTTAGAATGAATCCAGGAATGAATATTGAGGGTCGAGGCCCACATCAGTATCAGTTTGGGGGCGAGGCCCATATCAGTAGCAGTTAGGGCCGAGGCCCACTTCAGCATCAGTTTTAGGAATTAATCCCGAGGGTCGAGGCCCACATCAGTATCAGTCTGGGGGCGAGGCCCATATCAGTAGTAGTTAGGGCCGAGGCCCACTTCAACATCAGTTTTAGGAATGAATCCCGAGGGTCGAGGCCCACATCAGTATCAGTTTGGGATGAATCCCGAGGGTCGAGGCCCACATCACTATCAGTTTTGGGGATGAGTCCTTGGGTTGAGGCCCAATACATCACAAGCCGAGAATGGCACTCCAAGAATGGAAACACGGTTCGGGAATGGACCATCTCACGATAACGGTTCGGGAATGGTCCACATCACAGCGGTTCGGGAATGAACCAGGGGTCGCAGCACCTCACCACCCAAATCAACTCAACACGTGGAAAGTCAAGTGGCAGTTGGCGCGCCAGGTAAGTGAAAATGCATTGCATAACTTTGATCGGATTGTCACTGTTACACATTACACAAGTCCCATCAAAGTGAGGGCGACTGTAGGCACTGCATTTTTGCATATAAGTCCCTATGATGAGTCTCATTTGGAGGCACTAATTTTAAGTCACGGAAGTCACGAGAAACGGACGTCGGAAGGGGAAATTCAGAATAAGTACGTCATCGGATTCATTTCACAAGTTCACTGTTTTTGTTCGTGCTGCGTTCGTTACTTCGTTCGAACGTCAAACAGATTGCGGGCGTTCGTGCCGCGTTCAAGGAGGTGTTCGAACGGTGTCGGTAATTATGGTTTTGCTGCTAGCCTCACACCCAATCCCAATTAACCCACCAAAGCCCATAAAACACATCCCAATTAATAAAACACATTTAAAACACATGGGAAATTAAATTAAATCTTAATTAAATTAAACATTGAATTAAATAAAATATTTAAACCATTTACCAATTAAATAAAACACAAAATATAATCATACCTAATAAAGATAAATCAAATATATTAACTTCCTAACTAAAACAAATCACATACTAAATTAAAAAGATGTCATGCCTAATTAAAATCAATCATAACAAATTAAATATTTTGTATTCCTAATCTAGCCAAGATTTGTCCACCCTCAATCTTTGACTTTCCTTGCTCAACACCAAATCAAATCCTCCTTTTAATGTCAAAATCCCTTCCTTGTGAGACAAGGTGAAGCCCTAGCCTTTCTCTATATAAACAACACCTCTCCAAGGCATGCTCTCCCCCTAGTGCACGCCCATTACAAAAGAAAAGAAGCAAAGAATTTCCAACCCTTTTCCCTTAGCTCACTCACACAAATCACAACACACCAAGAGCCCTAGCCACTCAAGAAAATAACAAGAAAAAGTTCTCTTCATCCTCACTCTCCCATTGCCGAAATCATACCCTAATATAGTAGCCCCTTTAACACTAAAACAGTAGCCAAATCACGCCCAAACCACCCCCTACAGTAGCCAAATCACGCCGAAACCACCCCCTATACAGCAGCAAAATCCTCTTAAAACATTCCCTAAAAAATTAAAGTAATAACATAAAAAAAAACTGCATTCATAGCCCTTAAAATACTCACACAAGACTGCACTAAGAACCCACACAAAAACTTGGAACAGTCTGTCGAAACGTCAAAACAGGTGACCTGAACAGTGAGCAGCAAAACAGAGGCCGAACAGTAGCAAATCGGAGTCAAAAGCAGCAGTAAAAGACGGAGAACGACGACTCCAAACAATGAGACAACGAACGAGAGCAGTGAACCAGTGAACCGAAAGAGTTGCGGAGCATCCACCCTTCCGACGACCGTGTACCGTACATCCGAGAGGTGATTTAAAAGGTTAGACCTGAGGGTACTTTTCACACTCATCTTTATTTGATTTTTGTTATTTATTTTGATTGTATTTTACTTATTTGTTAAATCTTGTTTGTGTATGATGTGTGTTGTGTGTATTGGATGAATGGAAGAGTGTCGTCTCTTGTGGTATATAGGATGGAAACCCAGACATAAATTCCGTAGCTGAATCCGAATGGACGGTAGTGCGGTCTGTAGTTGGGATACAACTCCACGTACCGCTTGAGTAAACGGCACCCTCTTTTATTTTGTGTTGCTTTGGTTTATTTATTTTTCGTCACTTGAATTCTGCATGTTGCTTATTTATGCATGGTTCAATCAAGCGCATGGGCTTAGTAAGTGGAATGAAATATCCCCTATGGGGAGGGGTTAAAGCCCCTTTACCACGATGCTTTGCCGCGCCGGTTGATGTGTGTTCGGTTGGATGTAAGATGTGTTCAATCGGGCATACTTAGTTTGATATGATTGTCTTTAGTTTTTTATGCATGGTTCAATCAAGCGCATTGGCTTAGTAAGTGGAATGAAAGATCCCCTATGGGGAGGGGTTAAAGCCCTTTACCACGATGCTTTGCCGCGTCGGTTGATGTGTGTTCGGTTGGATGTAAGATGTGTTCAATCGGGCATCCTTAGTTTGATATGATTGTCTTTATGTTTGTATGCATGATGCGATCGAGCGCATAGGCTTAGTAAGTGCGATGAGAAGTCCTCTAATTGAAGAGGTTAAAATCCTTTACCACGATGCTTCGCCGCGCCTCGCATTGTACTATTTGCCATTTATGTATTGCGTCCCATTTCATGCATCAGGTCTGTTCCCGTTCGAACACGTTTACGAACGCAACTCGAACGCGCATGCATTTTGCCTTATCATGCATCAGGTCTCATTTTTGTTCAAACGCATTAACGAGTGCCATACGAACGTTAGCATTCTGTTTCATTTCTGTTCGAACGCGTTAACGAACGCCATACGAACGTGAGCATTCTGTTTCATTTCCGTTCAAACGCGTTTACGAACGCTACTCGAATGGGAACCTTCTGTTTACCGTTCTAACGCGTTTACGAACGCTGCACGAACGCCCACGGTAAACAGATCCTCTTGCATCACATTTCCACATGTCCATCTTAGCACATAGTTACCCTTTTTTACGTTATGCATTTGTATTACCTCTCTAGTTGTCTATTTCTGTTATGCGCTTAAATATCTTTTCTTAATATGCATGTTAGTAAGAATGCTATTTGTTTGCGCTTCTGTGTCCACCAATGCGTTCATTAACTTGTATGCTTGCCGTATGATAATCCTTATGTATGCAAATCGAGACATAGATTACATGCAAATAGGCTGTATGTAAATTCGAATATGTGTTACATATAAATTTAGATGAACTTGTTGATGTATGTATGTGAATTTAGAAGCATGATATTCTTAGAAATAAGTGTTACTTAAGCCTGATTAAATTATTATATAAATCCTTTCATTACAAGTGGCATAAGTAAGGGACCATTCCGAACCCAACGGTTTAAGGTTTTCCCTTGCGAGGGGTGAGTGCGTCCTTAAATCTCATTTTCCCGGTTCACACCGGGTGGCGACTCCATTATACTCCGGTTTAGTCCCCCATGGCTACTCCGTACTCCCGACCGGGCCGCGAGCCTGGGACAGCATGCGTCGCCCAGATCCTGTGTTCCCACACCGAGCCCGAGAGTGATTGCGAGCGCATTCGTATTTCGAATTCGAGTGCGGCACGTAAGTCACATCAAGCGTCAAATCATTCGTCACATCAAGCGTCAAATCAAATGTCACTTTGAGTGATGTGACAACTTGTCACTTGATTGAATGAAAGATGTGACTTGATGTAGTTGGTAGTGGTTGGAAAAGGCTTTTAAAAGTTGATGGTAATATATTATTACATATATTACTTTGACTTTTGAAAAGTGATATCATATATTTAATTTTAGAAATCATATATAAGATATACCAAACCATTTTAACAACCAACACATAACTTCTTCTATTCTATTTTTCTCTCACCATTCATTCCCAAGGGGCTGTGAAAATGCTCACTGGTTTGCTTCAAAACTGTGAGCTTAGGGAGGCAATGGGTGTTGATTTTGTGGCAAAATCAAGTAGAGCTAGCACTCCGAGAGACATGCGAAGGTGATAGGGAAACTCACCCATGAGCCGGGAATCGTTTGACGCAAGTTCGAGGCTCAAATTCATGAAGCAAATCTGAATTTTCTGGATAGAAAATCTGCATGCAGTGGGCGTGGAAATGGAGGCCAAAAATGGTTTTGTTCTTCATCAAATCATCTCAACCGATCGATGTGAGTATTCCGCAACTTCTTCGATTTGTTTTCACACATTTTTCATGCTTGTTATGATCTTGGGACCTAGAATAAAACCTACAATGGCATCAAGAGCCTAGGTTCAAGCATGAAACTTTTAGGGCCTAAAATTGGGTAAACTTGTTTTGAGCATGATTTGAATGAATTGAATGTTTGAGTATGCTTATAACATGTTTAATTAAGGATTGATTGGATCAATTTAATGAAATAATGATTGGATCAATTTTTCCCCAAAATATCACATTGGCTGAATACATTAGGCATTTTAGAATTCTTGGAATTTTTCATTTTGATTCATTGGATGAGTTGTAATGATGTTGGATGATGTTAATTTAAGATTGAATTTGATTTAATATTGAATTGAACAAAATCCCCAAAATGCTTATGGTGGCCGAATGCTTAAGCTCTATTTAGTCTTGGATTTTTTATTTTTGATAGTTGGATGTATTGGAAATCATTCGGGAAGTTGATTCGATGTCGATTGTGGAATTAATTGGATTGAATTCAAATCGGACAAAATTATCTCCCTTGGCCGAGACTTTAAGCATGTAATTGGGTTTGATTTTTCATTAATGTGTTGGACATGTAATAATTATGTAAAGCATGATTAATTGGACTAATTTGATGTTTAGGAAATATTGATTTAGGTAATTAATCATGATATACACTTTAGGTAATTAAATTGGAAATTTGGAATTTGATAATTTAATTATTTGGGCCTTTAAATTGGATTTGGGCTTATTATGTTGTAAATGGGCTTATTGGGCTTTGTTGTACAAAGTTGGATTTAGGCAAATTGGATTGGATCCAATTGGGCCCAAAACCACTTCCGTTAAGCCCAAATGCGACTTAATGAACCTTTAAAGTTTAATTGGGCCTAATGGACCAAGATTGATTTATGGGCTTATGGGGTAAATCCCGGATTGGATTTTGGTTATTCGCTTTGACCCGAGTTGACCAAAAGTCCACGCCTTAAGAAATCAATTAAAAGCCCATTGGACTTTAATTGAATTGACGTTGGACGGTAATCGGTCTTTGAGACACGTTACGATTAAATTTGGAATTTAAGTCGTAAAAGGTTTATTAATAAAGTGTAATATTTATTTTGGAATTAAATAGTGAGTTAGTATTAAATACATATTAAATTGGATTTAATGTTGTAGTTTAATTTAATTCGAGAATTCGTACTTTGAGTACTTATTCGCAAAACGAGTTTGACTCGCGCAAAATCAAATTGTTGTTTGAACATTGGATGATCACTAATTATCAGATTAATTAATTTGATTAGATTGATTGATAACATGCTTGTGTGAATACATGGTTGTGATGAATGAATAATGTATATCGGATGGATATTAGTCGGGTGGGGCAATTTTGGAAATTGTTGTAATAAATTTGATTTATTAAATTGGACCTGCGTGTCCAGCCTTAACACCTCTATTCTCTTTGTATTCTCTTCTCACATATTCCCCTCAATGTAAATGAGGTTTCTTTAGAAGTGTAGTGTAATGGGTAGAAGTAATACAAGTGCTAGCTTGAGAGAGAAAGGGAGAGATTTGATCTAGGATCCATGTGTTAAGTATCTATCCGCATATCATTATTATTTATTTTCATACGCGCTTTATTATGTGTTTAGAATGCATGTTTAAGGGTGTATGATGATGAGACCTTAACAAAGATAATAAATTGGTAGCCAATTTGCACGCGAAAAACCCTCATCAAATATCATGCGTTTTTCCTTCCATTGAGTGATTCCTACTCAAGATCCGAGATTGCATTGGGTTGTTGGCCAAAGTCAAGCCCTTTGTCCGTCAAAGATGTGTTTGAATCACGAGAGCTTTGTTCCATATCGGTGTCTTGTCCAAGTTGTGGTTTGTTGGCCAAAGTCAAGACCACTTCTTGTCACTCGACATTGATTACGAAGCTTTCCATGGTCAATGGGTCGCGCTTGACTAGAATCATTAAGTTTGTTGTGCCAAAGCCAAGGCTTAATGGTTTAGAGGAAAAGGTTAGGTAATACATTGGATGTATTGGCATATATTAGATATATGTTTAGGATTTGGATATCCGCCTACTGGATCTATGAATTGGATTGGATCCAATTGATCTTTGAGATCTACCTAGTTAAATATCATACAATTTGTTGGCCAAAGTCAAGATTGTGTGTTATTTAACGGGATCCTAGCCCACTAGGAAACACGGTTTCCCGAGTACTCGACAGAGGGTTAGAGGCTCGCCGAAAAATAGTGGGAGGCAAGAATTGAATTTTCAATATTCGTTCAAATTACTCGCCATACGCGCTCAAACAAATATCACTCGTCAAATAATATTTAAAGTTGTTTTAATGAATATAGTTGGACTATATTCAAACTAATTCAATAAATAGTTGATTTTATAATTGGATTATAGTAATCAATATAATTGAATTGAAGTAATAGTTGATTTTATAATTGGATTATAGTAATCAATATTAAAATTATAGTTGATTAAATAATTGGATTATTGTAATCATTATAATAAATAGTACCTGAAATAAATTGATTAAATAGTTGGACTATTGAAATCAATGTAAAATTGAAAAATTGAATATTTAAAATATAATCTTGGATTAAAATATTTTAAATGATTTAATTTTCAAAATAGGGAATAATTTCAGGATGGTCCTGGAAATAAATAATAAGTTACTTTATTTGATAAAATAACCTATTATGCCTAAGCCCGAGAATTAAGCAAATAGTAGAGCATAATCTTGGAAGATTTATGTGATGATGACTTTAATGCTTAATCTGATATACTTATCATAAATCTATGTTTAGATTTAAGAAGCATTAAAATTGCAATTAATAATTCTTGGAGAATTAATGACAAATCTCAAGGAGATAAAGTCGAACTTTTCAATTAGGTAAGTAGCGCAAGGCGCACTTTACTTCAATATTCTAGAAACCCAAGGCTTGGCCAAAGGCTTCTGAAATATTGGAAAGGGCAAAGGCAAAATCATTATGATCTTCTGGGAAGATAAAGGACGTATCCCAAAGTGACTCCCGTTTGGATATGGCAGACATGAAGGAATTAAAGAAAGGGCAAGGCTCTGACTTTAAGAATGTTTGTCAAAATTATGTCTATTACTAGTATTAAAATTGGATTTTAAAATACTTAGTGTGGTACATAAAATATATGTATTGATGTTCAGAATCTGCTGTGAGTAGGATACTGACTTCAAGCTCAGATTCATCTGCGAATCAGAAACATGACGAAAGTCGCTGTTTCGACTGTAGATACCTAAGTTTAGGAACTACCCTTCGGGTGAGTACCTATATTAGGAAACTGTTATAATGTAACTAGTTTGACTAGGAACATTATCTCTATGTCAGTGTTTAATCCGTTGCGGATAAACCTTTATATTCTAGAACACTAAAGTGTTTCATTATATAAAGATGACATTGAGATAAACACATTAGATGTGAATGACAGTATTTATATTTTGAATATAAATAAAATCTCAAACATATAACATGACAAATAAATAGCTCTAACTGATTTGATCAGAAGAGACTTATTTGTGGCATTGTTGTCTAGGACACAATTAAACAAGAGTCGTATATCCACACTTTTGAAGTGGGCGTGGAAATGGAGGCCAAAAATGGTTTTGTTCTTCATCAAATCGTCTCAACCGATCGATGTGAGTATTCCGCAACTTCTTCGATTTGTTTTCACACATTTTTCATGCTTGTTATGATCTTGGGACCTAGAATAAAACCTACATTAACTTGATGCCTTTGTCTATTTATAGGAAACTACATATTGGAGAAGCAAATCCCACCTCAGTTACTCTGCAACTTGCTGATAGATCGCTCATATTTTCGAGAGGTGTAATGGAAGATGTATTGGTCAAAGTCGAAAAATTCATTTTCCCAATAGATTTTATTGTCATTGACATGGAGGAAGACAAATATGTACCCATCATCCTCGGGATACCATTATTGGCTACAGTTCGAACTGTTATTGATGTACAAAAAGGAGAACTAACCATGAAGGTGCAGGACCAAGAAGTAACATTCAATGTTTTCAAAGCCATGAAATTCTTGAATGACGAAAATGAGGAGGAATATTTCAGAATTTATGTTATAGATAGTATGATCCAGAATACTAATGCAATGCAACTTTCCACGGACAAACTTAAAGCTTGCATCACCAACATGACTGACAGAAAGCTAGATGATGAAATTTTGGAATGTATCAACTATCTTGATGGAGAAACTCGCTTGAGAACAACACCACAGGTGGAAAGTTTGGAATTACCGAAAATGAGCGAATCAAGCCCTCGATTGAAGAACCACCGCAGCTATAACTAAAGCCACTTACGAACCATCTCAAAGTATGCATTCTTAGAAAACTCTTCTGATTTACCTGTGATTATTTCTTTGTCGCTAACATTGGTGCAGGAAGATAAGTTGCTGAGAGTGCTATACGAGCACAAGAAAGCCATTGGCTGGACTATAGCAGATATTCGAGGCATTAGTCCATCATTTTGCATGCACAAATTTCGGATGAACGACGAGTATAAAGCCACGGTGGAGCATCAATAGAGATTAAATCCAATCATGAAGGAGGTCATAAAGAAAGAAATTATCAAATGGTTGGATGCAGGCATCATTTACCCCATCTCTGACAGCACTTGGGTGAGTCCTATGCAATGCATGCCAAAGAAATGAGGAAGCACTGTAGTCACCAATGAAAAGAACGAGTTGATTCCAACAAGAACGGTGACTAGATGAAGAGTATGCATTGACTACAGGAAGCTGAACAAAGCAACAAGGAATGATCATTTTCCGCTACCATTCATTGATCAGATGCTAGACAGATTGGCTGGACATGAATTCTACTATTTTCTGGATGGATACTCGGGTACAATCAGATTTCCATTGCCACAGAAGATCAGGAGAAAACCACTTTTACATGTCCGTATGGTATTTTTGCTTTCCGCATGATGCGATTTGGACTATGTAATGCTTCTGTCACATTTTAACGTTGCATGATGGCCATCTTCTCAGACATGCTGGAACAAAGTATGGAGGTTTTCATGGATGATTTTTCTGTATTTGGAGACTTTTTTGACCACTGCTTGCAATATCTGGAAAAAATGTTACAAAGATGCGAAGATACCAACATAGTACTCAATTGGGAGAAATGCCACTACATGGTGCAGGAAGGCATTGTCATGGGACATCGGATCTCACAAAAGAGAATCAAGGTAGACAAAGCAAAGATTGAGACAATAGAAAAACTACCTCCACCATCATCAATCAAAGGGATTTGCAGTTTTCTCAGACATGCAAGATTTTACAGGAGATTTATCAAAGACTTCTCCAAGATTGTTAAACTTTTATGCAATCTGCTGGTGAAAGATGTGTCTTTCAACTTCACCAAATAATGCCACCAAACTTTTGAGATCTTGAAATAGAAGTTGGTCTCTGCCCCCATCATAGTAGCATCGGACTGGATGCTTCCTTTTAAGGTGATGTGCAATGCAAGTGATTTTACTGTAGGTGCAGTTTTGGGACAACGCAAAACAAAACCTTTCCACACCGTTTACTACTCCAGCAGAAATCTAAATGAAGCACAACTCAACTACACAACAATTGAAAATGATTTGCTCGCAGTTGTGTTTGATTTTGATAAATTTTGTTCCTATCTGTTGGGTCCCAAAGTGGTGGTCTACACAGATCATTCAGCAATCAAATACCTGATCGCGAAGAAAGATGCCAAACCCAGATTGATCTGTTGAGTGCTTCTGCTGCAAGAATTTGACGTGGAGATCTGAGACAGGAAATGGATAGAAAACCAAGTGGCAGATCACTTATCGAGGCTCGAGAATGGAGAAACAACTGGCAATGATATGAAATCAAAGAAACTTTTCCAGATGAACAGTTGTTTGCCATCAAGTAGAAGGAAGTCCCTTGGTATGTTGACTATGTAAACTACATAGTATCAAGAAAATGGCCGTTGGTATGGACACATCAGCAACGAAAGAAATTCTTCAAGGAAGTCAAGCACTATGTATGGGATGAGTCCTACAATCAGGTTTGTTCTGACCCACTCTGTTTAAAGATTCTTACTTATTTGTTCTTCAATGTGACAGGTTTCAGAGAACATGAAATATTTCGAGGAGCAATGAAGGACCTTTTCAAAGCATCCTCGAAGGGGTGATATTTGATGTATGATAGATTGATTTTATGGGACCCTTTGTTCCATCATTTGGAAACCTTTACATTCTGGTTACAGTAGACTACATCTCCAAATGGGTGGGTTGAAGCAACAGCACTGCCATCTAATGACTCAAAAGTAGTGATAAAATTCCTTACAAAGAATATTTTCACTCGCTTCGGAACACCTCGGGCAATTATCAGTGATGGTGGCACACACTTCTACAATAGATACTTTGATGTACTCCTATCCAAATACAGAGTTACTCATAAAGTTGCCACTGCTTACCATTTGTAGTCAAATGGACAGGTTGAAGTTTCAAACAGGGAGATCAAAAGATTATTGGAGAGAACTGTTGGATCAACAAGGAGTGACTGGTCTACAGAAATGGATAATGCATTATGGGCCTACCGGACAGCTTACAAGACACCCATTGGTATGTCCCCATATCGAATGGTGTTTGGGAAAGCATGCCATCTACCAGTGGAGCTTGAACATAAAGCGTAATGGGCACTGAAGAAGTTAAATCTTGATCTACAAGGAGTAGGAGAAAAACAGCTCCACCAACTCATCGAATTGGAGGAATTTCGCATACATGCTTATGAAAATGCCAAATTGTACAAAGAAAAGACCAAAAAATTGCATGATAAAAAAATAGTGTACAGACAACTGGAACTAGGACAGCAGGTGTTGTTATACAATTCGAGGTTGAAACTTTTTCCTGGAAAGCTGGAATCAATGTGGTTAGGTCTATTTGTGATTACTTAGGTGTTACCCTACAAAGTTGTTGATATATACAATACCAAGTCCAACAACACATTCAAAGTTAACAGCCAGCATGTCAAGCAATACTTGGGAGAATCATTTGAGCGACAAAAAGAAAGTGTCACACTTGCAGATCCAGCCTAACATTCGAGAAGTCATGTCTAGCTGACGACGTTAAACTTAGCGCTATCAGCGAGGAAACCCATGCAATTTGTGTATATATTAAGATTTGGTGTGTTTTATTTGTGTGTTTAATTTTTGTAGGTAAAGTCACAAATAGGATAGAAGATGTTCTCACAAATCTTCACAAGCGTTTGCCTTCTCTCCCTCAAAACTCTCTGATGAAAGTCTACAGAGCTCGCATGGAACGAATGAGACTTCTAATGATAAAAGTTATTCCTAATGACATTTGTTGGATAATTAAAGCACGAGTCCGATTGGTAGGTGAGTCTTCTGACTCTTTTATTTCATATTTGATTGATTTAGGAAAAAGTACATATGCTAAGAAAAGAAGAGCTAAAAGATTAGGTGTCTGCTATAAATGTGTACGCATGACATGTAATACTCATTGTCGTTCTTTAGGAATGGTATTTGATAACTGTGAAGACAAAATTAAATTCATTAGGGATGGCATGGGTAAGGTGTAGGAAACGCTTTCCTTGCGCAGCGGAAACGGTTAAGGCACAAGGATCGGACTTGAAAATTTTTTCTGCCATTCTCCTTTGAATGCCGAATGTTATTACCACCACCACTGAAATTTTTTCAATTTTAGAAAAAATTCCAACCCCGAACAGCCACGAACAGCGGGATAAAAATTGGACTATTTTGGACTCAATTCGCGCCCAACGCACTACAGAAACAGCCCATGAAATGTGTGGATAGAGGCTAGGTTTTGGTTCTGATTTTTCACTTGAAAATAGCCCCAACACAACCCCAAGACACCACAAAATGTTCACCAAAAAAACTGGATTAAAACGAAACCAAACCGAGTTTCGTTTCACCAAGTAAAGGGGCGGCAATGAGCAAAAATAATGCTCACTGCCGTGAACAACAAGAAATATATGAAGATGAAGATTTGTTCGACACCACAAAGTATTTTGAACTATATCTCGTTACCAATGAAAACTTGAATGGGCAAGACTCATAAAATAATCTCTAAACGATTTAGAGGTTTAAACACACTTGATATTTTATTTTTAATTTCTTCATTTTCTTTCTTTTTGGTTTTATCTCAACTTTTGAGAGAGAATGAACAAGAAGAAGATGGAGGCTAGGGTTAGAATGAGAGTGTTCACAAAAGAAAATTCATATTTTTCTTTTTATACGTAGGGTTTAATTTTACAAAATAAAACAAAACCATACCTCTTCTCCAAGCCAAAATTCGGCCAAGCACAAGTGTGAATAAAATTTTTTGTAACATCAGTATTTACTTTCCTTAATAGAAAAGATGTTACAAAACAAAAGATTAAATGCCTATTTAAAAAATTGTAACTTCTAAATTAAATCCAAAGGTTTCCAAAACCCAAATTTAGAATTAATATCTTAACCTTTTCATTTAATTATATTTATTATAATTAAATCACATGTGTTTAAATATCATATATTTAATAAAACCATATATTAACTTTTAATATAATGTTTCAAGTGTGACATAATAATATTATTAATCATATTAATAATATTTATACCTTTGTGAGTATATAATTGGACTATCCAATTATACTAAATCTGCTATAGTATATCGAGCTAGCACGGGGACCAAATGGACCTACGGTTCCGAACTCCAATAATCTAGAAATATTAATTAAGCTCTTAATTAAATATTTCGAATTATTAACTCCGGGTTATTCCATTAAAAACACGAAGTTGTACTATCATTGCCGCAGATGATATATTAAGTCGAACCAAGTCGGTGTCCATCGATAAAGTCACTACATATAGATTAACCCTTCACGAGTATCTCGTAATTAGAGCCGGGTCAAAATATCCATTATACCCCTCTAATTATTTTTACCTTAAGTACCATTGATTCTCTAATGAACGATTTATTCATAACTATTATGAATTTTAAACTTTCTATTCGAAATAGAAAGACTAGAGCGCTCTAAGCGTTCAAGTACAGAATCAACCCTTAAGAAAGATACTCATCTACTTCTCGCAAGAAGGAGTGAACTCCATATCTATGTAAAATGTTCTCAGCTGTACAACAGACCATGTGTTGGACAGTTATGACCCATAGCATCACTATTTGTACAGATCATGGTGTTGTTATAGAAATTAACTATGTGACAAGGAGATTGCGCTCTTATCATTTGTGATTAGATCACCTAGATGTATAAATGATAGGAGGTCACTATGATTAGTTTCTGGATTGAGATGATATGAGACAGTATCAGTCCTCGAAGGATTAATCATTAAATATCCCTAGTCATAGTATTATCGAGACTGGACATCGATAATGCAGAATAGACTAGTATTTAACTTGTGCACGTTTTGGGAGCACAACGGCATAGTTCTCATATATTTAAGTATTGGATACTTATGCAAGTGTGATAGGAGGTTGTGTTTACCGATGGTGCAGAAACAGCTTCGCTCTGGATAGACCCCTCAGAATTCCATTGGTAGTATGATTATGTGTCCATGGAAGTCCGATATCAGGGTAGGTGTATTTGGTCTTAACCTGAGACTTGCATCGCTAATACTTGCGACAATCGGTATGCTTTAGTTTTGGTCGTCCAGGGCTTTAACCGGTTCTGTGTACGCCTCTGCTGGGGATATCAAGAATCGTAGTGTATTGGGTGTGATGTCAAGACGGAAGTATCACTCCAGTCATAGTGGAGATGATGTCACGTAGGATACGGTACTAGTGATCTTAAGTACTGCAGTCATCGGGATATTATGACTAGGTCATGTATGTCCGATTATAGAGACTAGTTACCAGACATCCGACATGTGCTTCGTACGGGGCAGACACATTCCAGCCCCAGGCCTAGCACGTGACAATCTGATACTGGATCGCAATACGCAATACTACGTGTACTACGCCTGACATAGATTATATATTCCAGTAAGAATATTTCTGGAGAATTGGGTAGGCACGGTGCTTTGCTAGAAGCCAACCATGTCTTGTAAATCGGTAAGCACGTGGTACGAGGTACGCACGTATTCGGATAATTCGATGACCGTATTTACTACTGCACATATCCAGGGATCTTTTGGGTCGCTTCCCAAAGATTCACCGATGACAGTTGATTTAAATTAGAATTAATCTGGGATTAATTTAGAGAGAGAATTAATCTGGGATTAATTAAGATGGAGAAAATTAATCTGGGATTAATTGAGGTATTATTTAATCTGGGATTAAATGTGTTCGGAAGAGAGAGAACGCGATTAATTTGGAATTAATCGGTAGAATAAATTTAATAGTTAAATTTGATTTTTCTATTTAATTTATTCGTATGGCTAAAATTAATATATCGGATATATTAATATGAATTGGATTTCGTTACGAAATTAAAGTCAGACTTTAATATGAACGAACGAATTAATTTAGAATTAATTCGTAGACGACATTCGTAATATATTTGCGAGGCATCGTTATTTAATTAAATTAGATTTAATTATTTAGCGACGAGAATTCGTTTAATTGGATTAAACGGATCCAAGCTGCGGCAAATGTTCGTAGAGACATTTTGAATTTTGAATTCAAATGTGGGGCCCACTTTAAATGTGGTAGTTGGGAGAGTGGTTGTCATTTATGCCATACCATCCACTTTCCAACCACCTTGGAATGGTTTTGGCAAAACCATTTACCCAACCACCTTGTTTAGGTGAAAAGGCTAAATTGGCTTTTACCAAAACCCTTCTCTCTCTCTCATTTGTGTATGCTTCACACAAAAAAACACACTTGGAACAAAATGGAAACCCTAATATCCTCTAAATGGGTGAGCTTCCTCTCCCTTCTCTTTGATTTTGTGGCAAAATCAACAAAGCTAGCACTTGGAGAAATCAACTAAGGTGATAGAGAAACTACTTCAAGAGTTGGAATCATCACTTAAAGCTTGGATCTTGAGATCTCTTCTCAAAATTTTAAAGCTCAATTCGTTCATTGTAATTATATTCCGCAACTTATTTTGAATTAATGAACACCTTTACATGCTTATTAGATCCTTGGAATGTTCTAGGAACACTAACAATGGTATCAAGAGCCAATTTTAAGCATGAAAATTTTAGGGTTCATGGGACTAAAATTTGGGGCTTTTATGTTTTGAGCATGATTTCTTCAAATTGATGATTTGAGCATGCTTAGATTATGTTAACTTAGAGTTGTGCATGATTAGATTTGAAATAAATTGATTGGATCAAAAATTAAAAAAATCTTAGCTTGGCCGAATTTGACTAGGCAGTGGACTGCAGTTTTTTGATTTTTGTAACATGAAATGATGTATTTAAATGCATGTTTAAATGTTGATTGTTGGTTTGATTGGATTGTAATCAAAGTCAATAAAGTTTATGTTAAAATCAAAGAGCATGTTGAGCATGAAATGATGAATTTAGGATTCAATTTGTGTTGAGCATGAAATGATGTGTTTTGGCTTCAATTTGTGTTGAGCATGAATTGATGGATTAAGCATGATTAATTAAGTTAATTGGTATTTTGGAAATATTGAGTTTAATTAATTAATCATGGCTAATACACTTTAATTAAAATAATTGTGATATTTGGAATATTATAATTATGTTAATAAGCCTTCTAAAAGTGTGTATTTGGGCTTAATAGGCTTGGTAACAAAGTTTGGTTTTGGACTTTTGGATTGGATCCAATTGGGCCCAAAACCAATTCCATAAAGTCCAAATATATCACTTGACCCTTTAAGAATTGAATTGGGCCTAATGGGCTTAAATTGATTTGTTGGCAATAGGGTGATTCCTATTGGGCCTCGGCATTTTGGGTTTGATCCATTATGGCCAAAGCCCATGCCTTAAGAATCAATTAAAACCCCATTGGACTTTAATTGAAATGACATTGGATGTTATTGGGCCTTTGAGACCCATTAAGATTGAATTTGGAATCCAAGTCTTTAAGGCTTATAAGTAAGTGTAAATATTTAATTTGGAATTAGTATTGAATACAAATAAATTGGATTTAAAGTTGTAGTTCGATATAATTCAAGAATACGTACGTTAAGTATTTATTCTTAAACGAGTTGGACTCGTGCAAATCAAATCGTTGTTTGAACATTGGATGGTCATTAATTTCAAAGATTAATTATGGATTAGATTGATTGAATAACATGATTTGTATGATTACATGAATGTGTTGTATGAATAATGTATATCGGATGGATATTAGAAGGGCAATGGCAGTTTTGGAAATTGTTGTAATAAGTTTAGAATTTATTAAATTGGACCTACGTGTCCAGCCTTTTATCTCTTCTCTCATTGTATTTCTCTTCTCACCTATTCCCCTCAATGTAAATGAGGTTTCTTTATTGTATTTTGTAATTGGGTAGAAGTTAGAATAGTTCTCTAGCCGGGGAGAGGAAAGGGAGTGATTTGTTCTAGGAACAATTTGTGACATATCCATCAGTATATCATTATTAATTTATTTATTTATACGCGCTTTATTATGTATTTAGAATGCATGTTTAAGGGTGTATGATGATGAGACCTTAACAAAGATTAAATTGGTTGCCAATTTGCATGCGAAAAACCCTCAACAAACATATTAAGCGTTTTTCCTTCCGTTGAGTGATTCTTACTCAAGATCCAAAGTTGGCATTGGTTTGTTGGCCAAAGTCAAGACCTTTGTCAATTGCGGATGTGTTTGAATCATGAGAGTTTTGTTCCATATCGGTGTCTTGTCCAAGTTGTGATTTGTTGGCCAAAGTCTAGATCACTTCTTGTCCATCGACATTGATTACGAAGCTTTCCATGTCAATGGGTTTCGCTTAACTGGGATCATTAAGTTTGTTGTGCCAAAGCCAAGGCTTAGTTGATTCAGAGGAAAAAGTTAGGTAATATATTTGATATATTGGCATATATAAGATATATGTTTCGGACTTGGATGTCCACCTACTGGATCTAGGAATTGGATGAGATCCAATTGATCTTAGAGATCTACCTAGTTAAGTATCATACAATTTGTTGGCCAAAGTCAAGATTGTGTGTTATTTAACGGGATCCTAGCCCACTAGGAAACTGGTTTCCCGAGTACTCGACAGAGGGTTAGAGGCTCGCAGAAAAATAGTGGGAGGCAAGTATTGGATTTGCAATATTCGTTTAGTTACTTGACATACGCGCTCAATCAAATATCATTCGTCAAATAAATTTTATATTAGTTGGACTAATATTTATTGTTGTTTTAATTAAACAGTTGGACTGTATTCAAACTACTTCATTTATAGTTGATTATATAATAATATTATAGTAATCATATATATTTGAATTTTACCGATTATTTATAATGATTATATAATTGGATTATAGTAATCAATATATATTTGATTTTAACCAATAAAATGTAATAAGTTATATAGTTAGACT